>CAUYRH010001317.1:0-23553 GCA_963574655.1 Perodicticus potto
GTTGTGGCAGGTGCCCATAGTCCCAGCTACTTGGGAGGTTGAGGCAAGAGAATAGCTTAAACCCAAAGTTTGAGGTTGCTGTGAGCTGTGACGCTACAGCACTCTACTGAGGGTGACATAGTGAAACTCTGTCTCAAAAAAAAAAAAAAAATAAATTGGAATTGCTAAATCAAACTTTATACTGAAGCTTGAGAGATTTTTATTTTAAGTAAAGCAGACAGTTTTAAAATTAAAGGAGAGCTTAGATACACAAGAGCAATGGAAACAAAAAGAAAGCAGGGGTCACAATCTTACTGTCAGAAATTGTATAATTCAGGACCAAGAGAAGGATACTTTATAATATTAAAGGTGCATAATAAAGTTGTAATACTTATGAATATCTATGAAACAAGCTATAATCATAAATCAGAAGCTTCAGGAATTTAAGGAGATAAAGGTAGAAATACTTTAATGAAAGAAAACTAATTCATTTATCTTAGGCAATGACCAAACAAGGGTTTAAAACAATAAATACAGACATCAAATTCTGTGTGCTAGAAGCAAAGAACATTGTTACTTTTCAAGAATCTATAGAATACTCATAAAAACTAATTATATCCAAAGAAAATCTCTTCATGTTCCAAAGGTAGAAATGGGATAATTGCTGACCACAATGCATTAAAACTAGAAATCAATCATAAAACCAGAAAACTAAAAGCCCTCTTACCCATTACAACTACCTCTTAACTATTACAACAAAGAGAAATGCCAAAACAAATTTTAGAATACCTTGGTTGGGTAAAGCAGAGAGTGGGATAATTTTTAGGGTAAATATAATTTGCCAAATAAATTCAAGTACAGATAAAATATATAAACATATTAATAAAACAGAAAACATAGAGAACCAATTCATAGAGCTCTCTCCACATTCATGCTTCCTTCTCCCCCCCAAAACACACATATAAAGATCAGATGGTTTTATGGGGGATCTCTTACAAATATTCAATGAGTAAATAAGTCTGTGTTATAGGAAAAAAGGAAAAGCTTTGATGTTTTCTTTTATAAAGCAAGAATTAATTTCATGCCAAAATTCAACAAACATGACCAAATCAAAACTCTGTATAAGTCAATCTCTCTTATAATTATCAATGGAAAATTCTTCTAAATAAAATATTAACAGAATAAAATTAAAAGAAAACTACATGCTGGCCAAGGAGATGTTTTCAATGCAAAAATTTTAGTATTAGAAAAACTAGTTATATAATTTACTATAGTGAAAAATGTAGGGAAAATATTCAATAAACACCTTCATATTTTCTGAAAATGCATGTCATAAGTTTCAAAGTCCATTGCAGTTTTAAAGAATCATAATCAACAGATATAGATGATTATTTCCTTAACTTGCTGAAATACCTCTGTCATTAGGCCAAGGGAGACATACTAAAATAATTCCCATTAAATTTAGGAATGAAACAAACACAATCATCTCCCCATTATTTGGCACCTATGGTGATTGGTAGATTCTGGATAAATGTAGTTTGGACTGCTTGAGAGAAACTATTAAAAAGAGACCTAATTCTATACCCCATACTATACCGTACTATACTGTAGCCAGAATCTCTCTCTCTCTCTGCCCGGTCTTTGGCCTCAGAGAATTGAAGAATGAATCCATGGACCACATGAGTAAAGTGAAAGGACAGATTTTATTGATAGATAAAAGGCAGGGGAAGAAAGTCAGAGCCTTGGGCAACTCAAAAGGGATTTCCCAAGGGTCTTGCCCATGGGGCCCTTTTGCTAGGGGTTCCTAGACAGCTTTCCCTGTCCTGCAGGGAGAATAAACCCCCTGTTATCTGGATGGAACTCAAGCGACCAGCATGCAACTTGGCAGCAACAATCTAAACCAGGAACTTCAGGAATTTAAGGAGATAAAGGCAGAAACATTTCCCTGCGCCTGTCCTAGTGAGGGAGATGGAATGTGTGTCTGGAATATGTTACAATCGTTTGGCGCCAGAAGTCAGTGGGCAGAAGTTAATTTCAAAACTGCCCCTGTGGAGGAATATGTCCCCTCTGAGGCAGCTTCTCTGCTCTGGGAGGAGCAGCCTCCTGGTTAGTGTGTGTTCCCTTCTTGGGAGAGGCAGATTGGTTTTCACAGGCCTGATTGTGCCTAGAGATGAGATCTGCAATGAGACCGATCTCTGAGCTGACCCAGGCCTAGAAAATGGGGGTCCCTGTCCAGCCCTGAGCAGGGAAACCCTGTATCAATACCATATACTCTGAATTGACTTGATATTAATTCTGAAATACACTAATTAAAAACAAATTAAGACAAATAAAGACAAACTTCACTTACTATAACAAAGTTTTACCCGATTATAAAATGGCTTTGTTAATGCAGAGTACAATTTTTGTTAACTGGTAGTCAATACACTTTTCAACTTCACTACCATATTTTTTTTAACTTCAAGTAATATATATTAACACTTAAAACCTTTACAGAGAACACACATGAACTGTGGGAGTGACTCGATAAACTCACTGACAGCAGGACGCACAATGTTTAAACTCTGATTTTTTTTTTTTTTTTTTGGTTGGGTTGCACACTGGTTGCTCGAGTTCTAGATAACAGGGAGTTCACTGTGTTTTTATTATCATCACTATTATTTAACATTTTTGTGAATATTAGGCAATGCAATTAGAGAGGAAAATAATAAGATAAAAAAACTACACAGTAAAAGATAAAATTAAATATAGATACTTAATTTATACTTAAATTTATACTTAAAAAATACAAGTGAATCAACTAAAAATTGGCTATAAGCAATAAGAGGATTGAGTGAGATAGCCAATAGTATAAAATTAATATACAGAAATTAACAGCCTTTAGGTTATTTATTATCTATTAAAAAGAGACCTAATTCTATACACCATACTATACCGTACTATACCGTAGCCAGAATCTCTCTCTCTCTTTGCCCGGTCTTTGGCCTCAGAGAATTGAAGAATGAATCCATGGACCACATGAGTAAAGTGAAAGGACAGATTTTATTGATAGATAAAAAGCAGGGGAAGAAAGTCAGAGCCTTGGGCAACTCAAAAGGGATTTCCCAAGGGTCTTGCCCATGGGGGCCTTTTGTCTAGGGGTTCCTAGACTGCTTTCCCTGTCCTGCAGGGAGGATAAACCCCCTGTTATCTGGATGGAACTCAAGAATTAGGTATAAAATATAATGAAAGTAAACTCTCTTATGCAATTTCAACTTAAAGACAAAATAATTAGAAGCGAAATTTATAATAAACGTATAAAATCTCTGTGAATGAAATTTGAAAATTCTTATGTGAAACAAGTAAAATTTTTAACTAATAGAAAAGTCTAACTTGTTCTTTGATAGACAATTCAACATTGCAGGTAAAGATATCAGCTCTCCACAAATTAGTTAACAAATTTGATGTGATCACAATATAATTTAGGGGACAGAAAAGTAGAGAATGAATCAGTTTTCATGAAGTTCAAATGGAACAACGAACAAGCAAAAGTATCCAGGAAAATTCTGGGGGAAAACAGCTACAAAAAGTGAGAGGTGACCAGCTCTATCAGAAATGTAGAGAAAAAAGCTGCAATAATGAGAACATTATGCTATGTACACACAGTCAGATCAATGTAATAGAAATCCAGAAACAGAAACTAACACATGAATACAGTTCATATATTATAGAGATAACATCTAAAATCAGTGGGGAAGAGACAAAGATTTTATTAAATGTCATTTAAACAACTGGTAAATCATCTGAAAAATAATAGGCCTTGATTCATACCTCTTACCTAACACTAAGATAAATTCAAAATGTATCAAGGATTTAAATGTTAAAAACAGAAATAAGAAACTATAAAATCACTATAAGAAAGTATGAGGTTTTTAGAAAAAATAATTTCCAAGAGAGAAGGCTTTTCTAATTATGGAAAAAAACTCAAAAATCAAAAAAGACTGACAACTATGACTACATAAAAATCAGAAATGTCTGTGGAGGGTTTTTTTTTTTTAATGCAGTTTTTGGCCAAGGGCCGGGTTTGAACCCACCACCTCCGGTATGTGGGCCTGGCGCCCTACTCCTTGAGCCACAGGCACTACCCTGAAAATCAGAAATGTCTACATGAAAAATGAACCACCATGAGTAAAGGCGAAAGTCAAAAGAGAAACTTGGAAAAGCAGGCAAAGAGCAAATTTTCCTAATACCCAAAAACCCTCAAATCCATTTTTTAAAATAGACAATGTGATATGAAGAGAGAATTCACAGGAAAAAAATCCACCTGACACTTAAGCATACAAAGAAGATGGTCAGTGTCACTTTTAACTAGAGCCTGGACTCCGGAGTCAAACTTTCTGATTCTGGTTCTGTCTCTTCTTACTAGTTGTTCCACCATCCACAAGTTAACTCAACTTGGTATGCTTCAGTTTTCATATCAATAAATTAAGAACAGTAGTAAAAGAATCTACCTCTTAAGGTAGTTATGAAGATTGAACTACTTGATATTTGTAAAGTGCTTATGACAGTTCTGGCACATACTAAGAAGAGCCATATAGTGTTATAGAAATGAAATATATAAATGCAAATTAAAATTTTACTGATATGCCTTTTGTTTTTCCTAGCAAATACACAAAGATTAAACCATTTGATCATGCATTGTGTTGGTGAATATATGAGGAAACAGGCATTCTCCTACATTGCTGAGCTTCATGAAAGGCAGTTTAGCCATATATATCAAAATCACAGATATACATACTTCACGAACTATCAATTCCACTTCTATGAATTTATTGTACATATATACCCTCATATGGATGAAATGAATTAAGTACCATGTGGTTCATTACAATGATGTTTGTAAGAGCAAGTAATTGGAGCAAACCTAAATATTTACCAATAGGGAATCGGTTAAATACATTGTTATACAGCCACATACAATACAGTCCTAAAAATTTATTTGATCTTTTTTTGAGACAGAGTCTCAAGCTGTCACCTGGGGTAGAGTGCCATGGCGTAGAGAGCTCACAGCAACCTCAAACTCTTGGGCTTAAGTGAATATCTTGTCTCAGCCTCCCAAGTAGCTGGGACTACAGGCGCCCACCACAACGCCCAGCTATTTTTTTTGGTTGCAGTTGTCATTGTTTAGCTGGCCCAGGGCCAGATTCAAACCTGCCAGCTGCAGTGTATGTGGCCAGTGCCAAAAATTTGGTGCCAGTGCCAAGAATCTATGGTCGATTCTTGACCTACGGGCACTGCCAAAAATTTATATTTATTTTATTCTTATTATGATTGTTTTTATTAAATCATAAAGAGAAAGAGCATATATCCATTGATGCATTTATGGGGTACAATGTGCTGATTTCAAATACAATTTGGAATGCTGACATTGTAGTGGTTAATATAGCCCTCATCTCATTTACTTAATTATTGTGTTAAGACATTTATACTCTACACTTAATAGATCCGACATGTACCCTTTTTTTTATTGTCTTTATTATTAAATCATAGCTGTGTACAATAGCGCAATCAAGGGTACAATGTGCTGGTTTCCATGTACCCTTTTTAAAAGAAAACTTCACTTAAAAAAATAAATTCATTCAGACAATGACTGAAAACCAAAGTATTTTAAGTGAAAAGAACAATAATCAGAATAATATGTATAGTTTGCTACCATTTGTGTAAAAAGGAAAAAAGTAATACCTATATGTGTTTGCTTAAATATCATTAAATAATTTCTGGAAAGATACTAAAGAAAGTGCTAACATTGGTTACCTCGGGAGGAGACAAGTTGGTTCCTGGGGGACACAAGAAGGAAGGTGACTGCTCACTGGGTATCTGAAGTACACGCTGTGGTGGGGATGTCACGTCCCTCTTCAGATCCAACGTTCATGTCCCCAGCTGCTGCAGGTGTCAGGATCTCAGCTGAGACCCTCTCTGGGACTTGTCTGCCCTCATGGAGATGATGGGAGAGGGAGTCAGAAAGGCTGCTCTCCTTACCCCAAGGCAGGACAAATCAGAAGCACATCTCAGCTCCTGGACTCCCCCAGGGGTCACACATTGTTAGCGTTTGCTTTTAACTGGACCAGAGTTCATCTTGCCCTCTTCCCAATCCAGTTTCCTTCATGATAGAGAAAGCTGGGGCTCTCCCCTGTAAACTTGCTAATGCTAATCTCCCTCTGGAACCCCACCTAAGACAGTACTCATCTGAACCTTTTGAAAATTGAATCTTCTTTTTTACTTTTGACCATATATATGTATACATGTACATATATATATGAATAAATGAAAAAAATAAACTTTAAGTTAAAATTCTTTTAAGTTTTTTCCTCTGTAATATCGATGTTAATATGTTTCCTTTTCATTATGACAATAAGGTTTCCCTTTTCTAATTTGTCTTCTAATTTTATTTATGGATTTTCATGTTTGCAAATTCTTATTTTGGGGAAGCGTATCTTTTAATCGACAACATTTTTGAGCACTAAATATGTTCCAGAGCCATACTGGGCATCACAGAGTAGACAGAGAGATATGAAATTGGATCGTTGCCTTCCAGGCAGTAAAATACAGATAAAACACTAACTTCTCAGGATTATTGTTAAAATAAGGTAACCTCAAAGTATCTATCATGTTTCCCAGACTATAATATTGCTTGTGTTTAAACAAAATATTTGGGGGAAAAATATATATCACATGAAAATATAGGCAGGAAATGCGAAGTGCTAAATTGCTAGCATTGACAATCAGCGCTTCAGATTTTAGGGGAAGGAAATCATTTCCAGGGGAATGTGGTCGTAACATTGACTGAAGAAATAAGAACTGAAACTAGATCCTGAAAGGTAAGTGGTCTGTGGATAGGAGTGGAGGGAGAGCAATGACGTGAACACAGGCGTGAGCTGAAAATGTTTACATTTAAGCAAGAGCCCACTTGGAGTGGGGAACATAAGAGCAGGAAAGATAAATTGTGGTCAGATTAGAGAGGGCATTAAATGCCAGGCTAATGAGTTGGGTTTTGCTCAGAGGAAGCTTCTTTAGATTTATGGGTGGGATGATAGCAAGATAGGAGTGTTTTAGATGGATGATATTTTGGCAGCCAGCCATACAGACTGGGGTGAGCCAGGCATTACCTAAGACTAGGGTGTAGCAGTAGAAAGCAAATGGAAGAGGGCAGAATGTTGGGAGAGATATAAAAGAAAGAACTGGAAAAGGAAAACCTGTGATTTTGATTAGATGTGCTGAATGATGATGATGATAAGGGAGTCCACAGAGGGCACATAGTCAAAGTTTGGGTGGATGGACAGTAATGTGCCTTTGAGCAAAAGCAAAGCCGGAGGGTAAAGGAGAACAACTGGGGGAGGGAAATGCATTTGCATTTATCCTTACTGAATTTGAAGCATAGGTTTAAAAAAAAAAAAAAAAAAAAAACCCTAGTGGCAAAGCCCCTTATGCAGTTGAAAATTCCCGCCTGGCACCACAACGGACGACCGAGAGAGCTATAAGGGAAACAGGGAGCTGGGATTCATCGCAGATCGCACCATGGAAGGCATGGTGTGAGGTGAGAGACTTTGTGTTGAGAGTGGCAAAGTTTCAATGACTAACGCTTGGGCAATGTTTGTATTATTAAGTGAAGGAAACAGAGCTAGTGAAGGAGATAGGAAAACAAAGTCAGAGAGAACGGATAAGAACTGTAATAGAATGGTGCCAGGTGGGCCAAAGGAGAGATGAAGGTCAAAATATTTCAGATTGTATATGAAACCAGCACACTGTACCCTGTGATTGCATTAATGTACATAGCTATGATTTAATAAAAAAAAAAAAGAAAGAAAGAAAAGAAGAGGGAACAGAAGGCTGACTGTATTGGATCCCACGGAAAGGTCAAGGAGAATGAGAACTTGACAGTGTCGATGGATTCAGCTCTTAGGAGTTCGGTGCACTTTTCTTACATTTCTGGAGGCGAGGAAGTCCGTGGTCAAGGGGGATATCCCTAAGGGCCTTCTTGCTTGCAGGGAGCCTCTGCAGAGTCCCAAGATGAAGCAGAGCGTTACATGGGGAGGCAGCTGAGTGTGCTAGCTCAGGTCTCTTTTCCTGTTCCTATAAAGCCTCCTGTTCCCCTCCTGTGATAAGCCAGGAAACCATTAATTAACCCACTAATTCATGAACAGACTGAGCCATTTATGAGGGGCCTCATGACCCAATCACCCCTTTAAAGGCCTACCTCTCAGTACTGTCACATTGGGGATTCAATTTCAACCTGAGTTTTGGAGGAAAACATATTTAAGCCATAGCAGACTGCCAAGATTTCAATCCTATCTCTGCTACAAGCTTGCCTTGAGATTTGTGCAAGCTCTTTAACTCCTTTATGCCTCCATTCCCCCATCTTTCCAATGGCGATAGTAACCCTAATAAGTAGTACCTCTCTGGAGTTTGTGAGGCTCGAGGACAATGCATGTAGATTGCTTAGCGCAGCAGTAGACACAGAGAAGGCACTCAATGGTATTTGATGTTCCTTGTTAGTATTACTGTTAGTGTGAGTGACTGTTTTATGCTATTTGGCCAGGGATCTTGGGAGGGAAAAGCAGAAGTAAACTGGCAGGGTAGTTTGGGAGATCATCCCAGGCACAGGTGTGTCTGGAAGCAAGTGGGGCAGAACCGAGGTAGGAATAGAAGCTGAGGGTGCTGGGGGGAGGGGAGGAAAAGTAAAGAGCAAAGTCCCAGAGAGGAGAAGACGGGTTTAGGAGCTCAAGTGACTCATCAGTCTGGGACAGAAAGGTCAGACACAATCTGAAATGGAAAAAAGGAAGAGAGGATTCATATGCGAATGGAATTTTGAACAGACCAGAAGGAGGACAAATCTCAGTAAAGGAAGCGATGTGGCCATTGGCCGATGTGAGAAGAGCTGAGTGGAATTGGTGTCTCTCTGCAAGCATTTTCACCAATCCATAGCAAGTTCTGTTGTCTTCAAGTTTAAATTGCCTGCAGGGAGGCAAACCAAGGAGAACCAGCCACAGCAGAGGCCACAGCTCAGTCAAAGATCTAAGCGAACCGCACAAATACCGTTCTTCTAACGGGGTGGACGATAATCCTACAAAAATATGACTCCTCAAAGTCTTTTTAGACCATTGGTTTTAGAAAGTTTTCCCGTTTTCATTTAGAATAAAATTTGATGCCAGGTGGTCTTGTAGGTTTAATTTCTTTATGCAACCACAAGTCATCAGAAGCAACTTGCCCTCTCAATTTAAATAAAAAACATTTTAACTCAAGTTTGTATCTAGTGTGAACAAGCCAGCTATATCTGGTGGCTTGTTTCCTTGTTTCCCAAATGGTTTTTGGCCAAAGGCGAGAACGTGGTTATTCTTAGGAACAGTCTGAGTAAAGCCAAAATGTCACCAGTATGTGCCATTATCTGCCTTCTGAGTTTCCCCTATGCAACAATTTCTCTTGGTGCAATCACTTTAAATATTCAGCCAGGAAGTGTACAGGGATGAGTTTGTATTGCATGGCCACAAGCCTGTTTGATAAGGGACTAGGGGGACTTCAGATGCTTTAAACAAGCAGAGGAGAAAAATCTGATGAAGATTGAGTACTGGGTGCTTGCTCTTCTGAGCGGTGCTGAGACTGCCAGTGCGTTACACTTGTTCCTGTTTTTGCCATCAGCAGCGTTCTGGAGATGGCTTATTTGTAAAAGGAGCAGAATCCAGAATATGCATTCATCTGTAAAAGATACTACTGCACACGTTCTGCAGCTGACACTGTGTTCATGAACTTTACCTGTGACTAAATACCTTTCATTTCTTACAGCTGAGCTTCAGTAATTGGTTTTTGCAGCTTCAAACACATCCAGCAAGGAAAATATGACAAGCCCAGATCTCTTCCTGTGTTTTGAAATGGCTTTTGCTGCAGATGGGAAAAGCCATCTCAGCTCTGAGCTGGCAGTTCCCCAGGTCAAATCTTAGAGATGTGGCACCTGGGAACTCAAAGGCGAGGAGCAGGTGGCTTTGGAAGAATAAGTGACCCTGAGGGTAGGCAGCCAGGGAGGGGAGAAGCAAATGACAGAGGAAGGGAACTGGTGGTCAGGAGGACGATGACCGTCTCCTGCAGATATTAGCCTCAGACCAGCAGTTCACAGCAGCTCAGGGTGGTTTGTTTTCCCAGGTCTAATGGAGTCATGAGGTCTCCTGAAGTGCTTAATAAGCCACCAAATCACATAGCACAACAAATTCCAGACTCAACTACCACTGGGGGCTGGAGGATAATTATCATATTATATGAGATTTGGCTATGAAAAGAAAATGTGGGCTCATCCAGTGAACTGATTAGTTAATTTATTCAGGAAAAAATAGAAAGCTAAACATGCAACATTTGCTTTGGCCTCGAAAGCACTGAATTATACACTTCAACAGTTTGGTTCTTTGGGTCTCACACTGCCAGGAGAATTAGACTAGTTGGTATACCTCTGATATCTCCATTAAACCTAAGATTGAATAAACACCAGGGTTCTACAAATGCATCAGTGGGATATCCAGAATAATCCTATCTTTCCTTTCTGAGCCAGTTCTAGGGATAATTTGGATGTAAGGACATTTGTCTGTAATACTCGTCCCTAACTTCCACCCATCCCTCCTTGACTTGCCCAGACATTGAACCTTTATGGCCTCTGCCATTCATTGTGGGCACCTGCAAGTTCCAATCCTTTCTAATCCCACTCTTCCCTGAAAGTCACTTTTTATACTACCAGATAAGAACTGATTAAGTATTTTCTTAATGCCATTTGCATTTTCATGACTCCTCAATGATAGTAGAATATTGCACATAGAAGCATGTCCAGGAAGCAGATTTGGAGGGACAGAAGAGTTATTTCCAAGACATTTTGCTTAAATCATGTCAAAAGGGGTGTTAGCACCACTATCTGCTTCTCATCATCTTTCTATTACTTTGTTTTGCCTTTGTCAACCGTGGGGCCTAATGTGTCAGGCTGCTGTAATTAGACCAAAGGCTCAAAGATAGAGAGGCACAGTTCTTTTCTTAGGCTGAAAATCTGGTAGAAGAACAAATATATAAATAATCAATATTAATGCAGCTCAGCAGATGCTAAAATAAAACAGTGGGCAAGATGCTATGAAAGTCCCAGGAAGGGAATTCTGTCTTTGGAGGAGAAAAAGGTATCAAAGTTGGTAAGATTTAAGTATTGCTTAAGTGAGTAGAAAATTGCCCAGGGGCAAATAGAATGAATATAGATCTAGCAAATGTAACTCACCATCATTCTGGTGAAAAACATGTGATTGGTCTTTGAACAGGTGTGCCAAAGTGTCCTCCATCTATTGATAAAGCCTGAAGATTCTGGGACTTCAGCTTCAGAGGGAGAAATTGGAAGACTTTGCTGGCTTCCTCAGGGTCTGCAGTAAGACTGTGAATGCACAAAATCCCAGCCCTGGGGACAGATTCTGCTCTAAGCAAGGTGTCGTTAGAAGCCCAGTAGCAAGAACCAGGCACACTTTTCTCTGCTGTAATAAAAGAAAGCTCCTCATTGGATTCTAAACCAATAGTCTAGAACTCCAGACTTATCACTTTTATATTTGATTCCATTTCCTCAGCAGCCCAGGAGGTCCTGAAAGATTTGGGCATGTGGTGTAAAGGCTCCGGAAGAGAATCAGATTAACTTTTCTTTGGTTGTGTTTGTTTGGGTATAGATGCTATGGATAGGTAGGTGTATGGTCAATTTTATGTTCCAACTCGACTGGGCCATTGGTGTGTTCGGACATTTGGTCAGACATTATTCTGGGTCTGTCTGTGAGGAATTTTCTGGATGAGATTAACATTTGAATTGGTAGACTGAATAAAGCAGATTGCCCTCACTAATGTGGATGGGCCTCATCCAATTAGCCTGAACAGAGCAAAAGGGGAGGAAGAGAGAATTCATTCTCTCTGCCTGACTGTTTTCAAGCTGGAACATAAGTCTTCCCCTGTCTTTGCACTCAAACTGAAAACCTGGCTTTTCCTGAGTCTTGAGCCTGCTGGCCTTCAGTTGTAAACTTCACCACCAGCTTTTCTGGCTCGTAGGCCTTTAGACTCAGACTAGAACTATGCCATCACTTTCCTGGGTCTCCAGCTTGCTGAAGCAGCCTTGGTAATCACATGTGCTATTTTATTTTTATTTTTATTTTTTGATAGGGTCTCAGTCTGTTGTCCAGGTAAGAGTGCCATGGCCTCAGCCTAGCCCACACGCCAACCTCAAATTCCTGGACTCACACAATTCTCCTCCCTCAGCCTCCTACATAAATGGGACTGCAGATGCCTGTCAAGACCACCCTGGGTGATTTTTCTATTTTTAATAGAGACAAGGTCTCAGGCTCATCTCTAACTCCTGAACTCAAGGGACCCTCTGGCCTTGACCTCCCGAGTGGTAGGAGAATAGGTGAAAGCCCTCATACCTGACACACATGAGCTAGTTTTATTTTTCTTTCTTTTTTTGAGACAGCCTCCAGGTGTCAACCTGGGTAGAGTGCCGTGGCATCACGGCTCACAGCAACCTCCAACTCCTGGGCTTAAGTGATTCTCTTGCCTCAGCCTCCCAAGAGGCTTAAGTGATTCTCTTGCCTCAGATTCCCAAGTAACTGGGACTACAAGCTCCCACCACAATGCCTGGCTATTTTTTGGTTGTAGTTGTCATTGTTGTTTGGCAGGCCAGGGCTGGATTCGAACCCGCCAGCTCTGGTGTATGTGGTTGGCACCTTTGCTGCTTGAGCTACAGGCGCCGAGCCCCAGTGAGCTAGTTTTATAATAAATCTCCATCTAGCTATCTGTCTCTCTGTCTATCTATCATCTATCTACCTATCTATCTATCTATCTTCTATCTCATCAGTTCTGTTTCTCTCAAGAACTCTAATACACCTTACATGTTCAAAAGTTCTGTTGGCTGGGTGCAGTGGCTCAGGCTTGTGATCCTAGCACTCTGGGAGGGTGAGGTGGGTGACTGCCTGAGCTCAGAAGTTTGAAATCAGCCTGAGCAAGAGTGAGACCCCATCGCTACCAAAAATAGAAAAACTAGCTGGGCATGGTGGTGGGGGCCTATGGTCCCAGTTACTCAGGAGGGTAAAAGAGGAGTTTGAGGTTGCTGTGAGCTATGTCACCATAGCATTCTACCCAGAGTGACAGTGGGAGACTCTGTTTATAAAAATAAAAAAAAAAGAAAAAAAGTTCTGTTCATAGTTTCTACATGTGTTTAGACCATCAGGCTTTCTTTGATGATATTAAAGAAGTAGGTAAGGGTTACTCTACTCCCAATCACGCACACCTACACTTACGTGAAATTGTTTCATTTTTTTTTCCAACTCCTTCCAAACCAAGGATACACGTAGGAATTAGAAATCTCTAAAAGGTTTCATTCATCCGTGCTCAATTCCCTTTCAAAAATACAAAGGTGGACACTTACTATTAACTGCTGTCTCACTATAAACACATTATGCTAAACAAGCATAACTGAGCTTCCAAAACAGGGAAAACCTCTTTCTCCACATCAAAACAAGCCTGGTAAAATATTTCTTTTTTTCTGTTGTTACTTTAGCATTGTCACTCTGGAATCAGTACTGCTTAAGAAGGTATATTCTTTGTGATTGAGCATTGGAAAATTATAAATCACCATAAAAATGTTAACCTGTAGTCAGTTACAGAAAGCAAGCAAAAATGTAAACTTCCCTGGTAACAGTTTTCAATTCCAGGACTCTGGAGGATTCGAAGGGGACATGGCACATAATTGCTTGCATCCCTCCAGGTTTAACCAGGAACTCAGATGATTTAGCACTTACAGAAAGCGAACAGGTTGCTGGAGTAGTGTCAGAGGGATGATGCCATTCAGGCTGACACACAGGTCACAGGGAGGAGGCAGCAGTAGGGCCCACTGGGAAGACCGTGAGCCTGTGGGTGGAGTAGCTTAATGCTCTTTTTGGCTGTGTCATGAACAAGCTGTATGGGGTGCAGGAAATGAGCTTCATTCTCTCTGAGCCCAGCTTTCTTCATTGGTGAACAGACATGACTGGGGCATAGAATTCCTCAAACTTATGACCTCTGTGAAAATGTTCTCCTGACTCTAAGTGAAGCTCTCAGGTAACATGATGTCCATTACTTTCATGATCCAAGAAATGGAAAAAAACATTTTTTTTTTTGAGTGCTTAGTTTGACTGAATAATTGTATTTGTCCATTTCTTCTTTAGTTCACAAATATTTGTTGGGTATCTATTTGCTTAGTTTAGCCCATAGTCAGTTGGGAAAGCTTAATTGCTATGTGAGAAATCTACACTGTCCCCAGATTTTGCTGCAATTCTGTGTTGGTAATTGAGATTGTGGATGAGAAAGCATATGTCTAGTTTCACCTACATCTATCTGGGATTCCAGAAAGACTTGAACAGAGGAAGAAGTTTAGGGTGGAGTATATACAGCTTATAATTCTTTCTTTCTCTACCTTTTCAGTAATAAATGAAAAGCTTGATTTTAATACTCTTTATAAAGTTAAGTGGAGAGTTTCACTGGCTGATATTCTGTATTTTCTAAGGTTTTATACACTGTTTTCATTATAAGCATTGATAATTTCTGGTATTCAGTTTGGGTGCTAAAATAAAAACAAATCTTGGTTTCACACTTTGTAACATATGCAAAAATAAGTAAATATTGACAAAGATATATTGGAAATAGTGTCCCAAGCTACGATGATAAGAATAAGGTGGGAGTGAAAGAAGTTACCTGTTCGGGATTGTAGCAGAGACAACGGACTTCGTGCCATCACTACAGGGCAGCATTTCACTAGCATTGGATTCTTTTGTCCATTTGATAGGGTTTAGACATGTGCTATTTGTGTGTTGATTTTTCAGAAAAACTAATGCAGTCAGAAATATAGACTTCACTTTGGAGTTGTGGGCTTTGGTGGCTTTCATTTTGTGACTTCACTTTTACAAAGACCCTTGGGGATTGATTTTAATGACTTTTTTCGTAGCAGAAAACCCTTCTCTGGCTGCTATCCCATGTAAATACTACCGAGAGAAGCATAGAGAATAAAGACATTCTTTAAGAAATCATCAAATGAATTTAGGGCATGTAATGGGTCAAGAAAAAACTGAGAGTGAGAGAACAACTTACTCTTTCCTTTTTCTCTTGCTGGTGCCTGATTTTATAGACTTTCTAATTCAACTCCCCTTCTGTGATACTCAATGGTGTCAGTGCTTATGAAGTTTACCGTAACAGCTGAACAGAGCCTTAATTTTTAAGCACATGGCTCTTCTCCAGAAGCCCTCACAAATTACAGAGCTCTAGGGCTCTCATGTCGCGTCCCTGTTCAATCAACGAAAAGCATTTATCTCAGACATTTTCCCAATTTTTACCCAAATTATTCATTTTCACTTCCCCAAAGGCATTTGGCAATGGAGAAATGTGATGTTCTTTCACATTAACCCATTTTAAAAACACTTAAGAAGACCACGTGAAGTCGCCTAATCCCCATCTTGGTGCTACCAACTAATGACAACTCTCCGGGTTCTTGCTTTAGAAGAGAAAACATTTGGTTCATTTTGTGAAGGAAACAAACCGAGACCTTGCCTTCTCTGCATTGTCTTTTATTCCGTGGAGCTTGCAGAGTCCGATGGCGAGGACGCTGTGCTAATTGAGAAGACAAAGGCAAGTCGAGGACTGCTCAAAAGAACTTCATTTCTCAGTGGAGAAGCCAGACACATCTTCCTGATTATGGACAGTCTACCTAGGGCTAATAGGAAAGAAATACTTTCATGTTTTACAAAGTTCTTAAGTTAAAAAAAATCTGCATACTCTTTCTGTATTAGTGGAATACACACCCCAAAACCTGACACCAATCTCTAATGAGGGAAACTTCTGGTGTCAAATAATCTCTTGAAACACTCTCTGCACAGGCAGAGTCAAGAGGCCTGGATAGCCCTCCTGTTCCTGGTGGAGATGGTGTCTTGGTGGGAAGGAGGACGTAGGTGTTAGCTCAGCCACTGGTTTGGACTCTCACTCTGCCCCTTCCTCACTTTGGGAATCTGGGAAGTTACCCAAAGAGCTGAATCTTAGCTGTCTCATCTGTAGAACAAGGCTACCAGCCATCCATACGGGCTACTGTGTGGATTCAAGGCAATCCTGCTTTTGGTAGCTCTTATTCTTTAACATAGAAGACTTTAAATCTAGAAGAGTTTGTATTTTCAGCATTTCTATAAAGACATCCATCCATTTAGCTCCCAGGGACACACGCCTTGAGAGCTATGAATTTTCTCATTCTGTTTTCTCTTCCTTATTTCCTAAAAAACCTCAAATCATATTACAAATAGCAATTTGGTTTCTAAGAAAGATGGGAAGGAAATGATCTCATTAAGCTTCTCTGGCTCCATAGAGTGTGAAGAACTGTAATGAGCACCAACTTTCGGGCTGAAGCTCTTGGGCACACCACTGCTACACCAGCAGCCCTTCACCATGACTACAAAGCTGTTCGTTTCAGGTCTGTGATTGTGTCTGAAATCTCTTGTCACTAAGGAATGACAAACAATCATAAAATAGCCCGAACGTGGGTTTGTGTGGGCTGCAACAGTGGCATTATTCATGGTGGCCAAATCAGTTATAGAAGTGCTGCAATTTGGGGCAGTGACATCTGGATAACTAATCAGCTGGACCAGCCTGCAGTGGGCTGCATGGGAAATACAGAATCAGGCTTTCTAGATGAAGCAAATCTGATAAGCATTTTCAGTCTCCTGGCACGAGAAACACACAGTGATCCAGGAAATCAAATACCCATCCCTGTTCCCATTTACTCCTTTAAACAAGTTCTTGCTGGACACATTTTGGGACTTGGGCTATTCTTAACCAACAAATGTTATCGATTTTAGGGAGGAGGTTATTTATCTGAACAAGCTTTTCTTGGAGAGGTTGTTAAAAGATCATCACAGAAATTAAACAGTAGTGTGCACATACAGTTTTCCCCTTCCCATCTGTCCAAGCTGAACAGTACCATGCTGCATTTAGCCATCCTGCTTTGGCTCCCCCCAGGATGTCCACGGTCCCTCACATGGTCCATGTTCCAAAATGCCTTAGCGTCCCTCTTATATTCCCATCTTCATCAGGAAGCTCATCACTACTAGAGATTTGGAGGCGTGAAGAGCTTAAATGGGTTCACAAGAATGTGTTAGAAACTGACAGTGCTTAGCACCACTACCATAGTATTTGTGTTTTAAAAGATAACATCCCTTAAGTCAAATAAATCCATAACTGGTGAAATTTCAGGCTGAGTAAAAAGGGGAAATGAAAAGCTCCGGCACGAAGCTTTCTTTGTGAGTTTCTTTGCACTGTCATGGGTTTCACAGATTTTCTCATGTTTTCATTTGACAAATCACTCATTTATTCATCAACAAGTACTTACTGAGAACATATAACATCCTCCTTACTATTTGTGGGGCTTAAATACATCCATAAACAAAACAAAAGTATCTAACCTTGGGGGGCATTGAGAGACAACAGATAACCAGACATAATGAGTGAAGTTGATAGACTGTTATAAGGTGGCGCTTTGTCCGGGAAAAGAAAGATTTTTTAGCAGCAGTGTACGTGGGATGGAGAGTGCTGGGGAGATGGGTCAAAAGTTATAATTTTAAATATGGAATTCAGGGGGACTTCATTGAGGAAGTAATTTCTGTGCAAAGACTTGAAGAAGGAGAAGGAATTAGCCAAGGAGACCTGGAAGAAGCTTATCTCTAAAGAAACCACAAAAGCAGCGCCTGATATGCTAGAGAAACGGTGAAGGGCCTGTGTGGCCTGAGTGGAGAAGCAGTGAGGGGAGTGGTAGGAAATGAAGCTGTGGAGGGAGGGGGAGCCAGACCCCCCAAGGAGCCTCAGCTCTCCATCCATACCTCCAGCACAGCAAGGGAGTCTTTGGCAGAGGACAAGAAAGGGGGAAGAGAGACACAGGATTCAACTTGCACATAAGAATTTTTTAGAGCCAAGGGACTCATTTTATTTTCTCGAAGTTGATGCAAGGTAATAAAAAGCTCCATATTCAAATAAGAAAAGGAAGTGGAGAACATCCTTGACACTCCCAAACTCATGCGTTCTGACCTATTGAACCATGCAAATGCATTTGAAGATGTCATCGTAGTTGAGTGCTGGGCTCCCTTCTTATCTCAGATGGACCTTGTTCGAAGGGCTCCAAACAAAGCTACCTCATAGATGTCAACTGCAAACTCAAGAATGAGGAATGAACGTGGAGCTTCAGCCTCAAACATCTTCAACACAGAACACAGGCATAGAGAAAGTTCCCCAACTCAGCCATTGTTGAAAAATTAATTATTTCTCTGCAGCTGAGGGCTTCAAGGTGATTTGGTAAAACTAAGTTTATACATCAAATATCTGCTTGGATTAGATGTCTCTGGGGTGACATTTTTGGGATCATCCCACATTTAATATATTCTCTTTATGATTAAAAGCTTCAGAAACGTGACCTCCGACCCCACTCAGAAAGCTGTCTGATCTCATATTTGCATTATCTTTCTCCGATAACAGTAAGGGAATTTCCCTCTGTGCAGAGTATACAAAATGTAAGGCTGGGAGTAGAAGCATGAATTCCAAGGAAGTCTGCCAGGAGATTAGATCAGATGATCTCTGAAATCCTGTGATCTTTTTACAAATCTATCCAATGAGTCTAAATTTGAGGGAATTGGTATACATCACCCCTGATCGTAATGAACTAATTATCAATTCACCAATTATTGCATGAATTATTGTAAGTTAAATTGTACATGTATAGTTGTGAATAAAATAAACATGAGGTTCTTGTCTTCACGGCTTAGCTGTCTTCCTAAGTGCCAACTCTAATTGGTCAGGGTTGTCTGGATTGCTGTATTGAAAAATATCCTAAGGCTCAATGAGGAGAAGGTCAGTGGTTGATTAGCCAGGTCTGCCATCAGCAAACATGAAGTCTCCTTGCACAAAAGGGGCATTGACTTGAAGGTACTCTTTAAAAGGCAACACTGAACTACATCCTGAGACTCAGAGGGCCCTACCAAATTGAGTCCAGCATTATATCAGCATTTAAAAATAAGTCCCTTATCTTCCTGATGGAAGGCAAAGGGCTGTTCAAGCAAGGAACAAAAACGATTTGAACTCAAATGTCTACCCTCATGGTAGTGAGCATTAGCCATGTAATGCTTCAAGAAGTTTAACCTTCTGGTGCCAAGAAGTTCGGGGAAAAATTGATCTCTGAGGTGCTGGTGAAAAATAAGTCAACTCTTTTCTCTTTCAACCCATAGTAAACTCTCATTCTATGTTTTACAGCTCCTGCCTGGGCTTTGCAGCAATTTGCTACTTAAGGTCTACTTATCTGTCACTCACTCTTAAATTCATTTTGCACAGCTGACTGCGGTGCTATCACAGTTACCTTCCATTAATGCATTTAATAGTTGTGACTTTGAAAGGCTGCCCACACAAAGAACAGCGAAAATATTACTACCTACCACCAGAATGTCCTTTTCTTGATCTGCCTGCAACTACAATCTGTAATTTTTATAGCCTGGATTCTTTGCTGGTCTGATTCCAATCATTGGTTTTCAACAATATATTTCTTCCAATTGATTTTTTTTCCAGTTATATTATTGGATTTTTCAGCACATGTTGAATAAAGGTCTATGCCAGATTGTTTAGTATGTCCAAGCTTCATTTCAAACAACTAGACGGAGCATACATTCTATTGGGAGGTTGAAAGGCAACTGAATACCCTAACAAATAAGGGAAAAGCAGATTTGACTGGGAAACAATGTGGTATGGTTCAGACAACACACGTGAGATTCAGTCCCAGTACTGCCATTGACTAGCTGTGTGACCACAGATAAGTCAGATTCAGTTAATTGCATTTTTCTGAATTTCATTTCCTTATATCTGTAAACCGGACAAAGGCATATTTACTTTGCATAATTATAATAAGTTTAAGAGACATAATACATACGAAAAGCTCCTGGAATCTGACAGGCAATCTGTGGTTAATTTTAGTAAACCGCCTTCTCATAATTTTAATTAGCTGATTATTAACTATTCTCAGAAGGAAAATGCTAAAAATACCAGGAATAGGCAATTTCCAAGATTTGGGTTTTGATTTTAATCCTCGGAGTCAATAGGGACGCTGTGGCCGCATTTACCCATGAGGCAGGGTGAGTGGTAGGACTGTCAGGTGCCTTCCTCCTCACCTCTCCCTTCCTCGGTGTCACACCGTCTATTCCTGCTACTCACGCCCCAACTCACAGCGATACCTCACAGAGGGGATAGCTCCAAGCAAGAGGGATGATGCCACAGATAATGTCTGCAAAGACGGCAGGACCTGGACAGCAGCCCTGGGGCCTGTGCTCACCTGGAGCCCAGAACTGCCTGATGATCTGGGCAGTGACACCAGGCTATCTCCTCTTCTCATCAGCTTCCTTCAAGAGGCTCCAGGGGAAGAGGAGGAAGCAAGAGAGCTGTGATGGAGACCAATGACCCTCTACCTCTTTCCAACTTCCAGCAGATTGCTGCTGACTCTCCCATTTCGACTCTTCACTATAACAAAAGACCTTAATTAGCGGACTGGGATTTCTAAAACCCAATTCACCAACAGCTCAACCATTACAGCTGAACGGATGGACCTGTTCAGTCAAGCAGCATCCGGTTTACTCATTCCTCTGCTCAATTAGGCCCGTAGAATGTTCATCTTGGAAAGGAAGTCAGTGATCAACTAATTAATCCCCCTCAATCTAAAAATGAGTCCACTGAGGCTTAGTCAGGTGAAATGAACTTGAGTGAGATCACACGCATAGTAAGGAACAAAACTCGAGCAGAAAGCATTTTGGTTTTACCTGTTATTACACAGAATGCAGTTGGTTTATTTTCTATTTAAAGTTTTTTAGTTTTATCTTTTTAAGGCTTTTTAAAGAAAAGAATCAGACTGAAACTGTCCCTTCTCATACAACTATTTTTGGTTCTTTAGGTAGTTATTCACCTTCCGCGGATTTGGAAGCCATATCACAAAAGGGTCTGATGAACATAAAAGTTAGTTAAAATGCAAATAATGAAATGAAATCTATGGCACAGTGGACGAGTGACTGGAAATAACCTTCAGGGCCTCTTTCAAGACTCCGTACCTAATTTTCCACAGATAATTTTGTACCCCAAACTTTAATTGTCCTCTACTCCCAACTATGAACTTTAGACTTCACCAAACCTGGATTCGTCCTTAGAGGGGAAGCATGGTGCAATAGAAATGTGGAGTCAGACTGTCTTGGGTTCACATCTCCGCTGCCATCTACCAGCTGGTTGACCTTGGAGAAGTTACTCAAGGTCTCTGTGTATCTGTGGCTCACTTATAAAATGCAGATAATGAAACCAATTTCCTAGAGTTATGAAGCTTGAGCGAGGTGATGTGGGAAAAGCCTTTGGCTACTAAGCCTGGCCCCTAGCAAACCTGCAGTAAAGTGTATGTTGTGTTATATTAGGAGGTTGTCTAATAGAACAATTAAGTACGTGGGCTTTGGGTCCAGAGGAATCCACATTCAAGTTCCAGATTCATATTGCAATATTTACTACATCATGGGAGCTAAGTCCTTCCCAGCCTTAGTTTTCTCTTCTTTAAAATGAGTATAATGGATAGAGGGAAAGTAATTGGTGGGATCACACCTACGGTGCATCTTAGAAGGGTACAGGTGAAACTTACTAAATGCAGAATATAAATGTCTTAACACAATAACTAAGAAAATGCCACGAAGGCTATGTTAACCAGTTTGATGAAAATATTTCAGATTAAAAAAAAAAGAAGAAAATATTTCAGATTTTATATGAAACCAGCACATTGTACCCCATGATTGTATTAATGTATACAGCTATGATTTAATAAAAAATATAAAAAAAAAATAAAATGAGTATAATGGAACCTAACCAACAAAGTTGTTTAAAATTAGACGAGATGATGTAAAGTGCTTAGTGGAGCGACTGAATGTTTTGGTTGTAAAAACCAAACAACATTCAAAATGGCCTAAAGTAGAGGCTTTCAAAAATTTTGTCATAGCCTACAGTGAGAAATAGATCCTATGTTTTTATTCAGCAGATGCACACAGGTTATCACAGGATTATTTTGTGAGCCATGGTCAATCAAGTGGAGGACCAAGCTTCCGACATGCTCTTCAATGGGAAGATGAAGAGTAGAGGAGCTGAATTCAGGCTTTCCCAGCGTGCGTGAATAACACTGGCATCTCGGGAAGCTTCTTTAATTTTCCTAAATTCTCCATTTCACTTTGAGTCCCTTATTTCCTTTTTTCCTATAGAGTTTGGAAGAGAAAAAACACTTAGGTATATGAAAAATCTGCCCGAATGTACCCAACCTGATTCTGATCCTATGTTCATCTTGGATGTATTACTTAGCACACATACATGCTGCCACCAACACTGTTCAGTACAAAATTGCTCCTTTGGGTTAAGGTTGGACCAAAGTATTGTCCATGCCATGTTTTAAGGAAGGGCACTATACGACTTTTCTTAAGTAACAGAACTATTAATATACTTAAGCATTCAACTTAAACAATATGCTGATTTCTTCTGTGAGAAATTTCTTGTGTGATAGTAAATCTTGGCTTCCTAAGTTGGTGTTTTATGTGAAGGATAAATGCACTATAGGAATGATTATTCTATTACTGACCTTTTGTCATCCTGTAGCAAATTCAATTAATAACAGCACAAGATTGTAACTTTTGCGGGCAAAGGACTTGAAGAGAAACTTCTCTAAAGAAGACAGGCGCACGGCCTATAGGCACGTGAAAAAATGCTCACCATCCTTGATCATCAGAGAAATGCAAATCAAAACTACTTTGAGATATCATCTAACTCCAGTAAGATTAGCCCACATCGCAAAATCCCAAAACCAGAGATGTTGGTGTGGATGTGGAGAAAAGGGAACACTTCTACATTGCTGGTGGGAATGCACACTAATATGTTCCTTTTGGAAGGATGTTTGGAGAATACTTAGAGATCTAAAAATAGACCTACCATTCGATCCTATAATTCCTTTAGTAGGTATATATCCAGAAGACCAAATATCACATCATAATACAGATATCTGTACCAGAACGTTTACTGCAGCCCAATTCATAATTGCTAAGTCGTGGAAGAAGCCCAAGTGCCCATTGACCCACAAATGGATTAATAAATTGTGGTACATGTATACCATGGAATTCTATGCAGCCTTAAAGAAAGATGGAGACTTTACCTCTTTCGTGTTTACATGGATGGACCTGGAACATATTCTTCTTAGCAAAGTATCTCACGAATGGAAGAAAAAGTATCCAATGTACTCAGCCCTATTATGAAGCTAATTTCTGGCTTTCATATGAAGCCTATAACCCAACTATAGCACAAGGATATGGGGAAAAGGGCAAGGGAGGGGAGAGGAGGGGGGAGGACGGGCGATTGGTGGGATCATACCTATGGTGCATCTTAGAAGGGTACAAGTGAAACTTACTAAATGCAGAATATAAATGTCTTCATATAGTGATTAAAAGGCCATGA
>CAUYRH010001319.1:0-22703 GCA_963574655.1 Perodicticus potto
TCTAGTTTCCAGAATTGTGAGAAAGTAATTTACTTTTGTCTAAGCCACCCAGTCTGTGGTAGTTTGTTATAGCCCTAGAAAACTAATATATGCATCAAAATTAAATATGAACAGAAAAAAATAAATATGGTAAAAAACAAAAACAAAAAAAAAAAAAAAGATAGGTTTGGGAGCATTTTGATAAACAACTTTAAATCGAAATCCACTTCTTCAGATCCAGGGGGGTTACCAAAAACATCTCACTCATATTTCCCTTTGAACTGATGATTTATAGTAAAAAGCAGATCACATGGACTGAATGTGATCAATTGCAACAGAAACAGGAGTCTACACTCCGGGAGCCACAGTGCAGAGGTGACTCTGCTCAGACTTGCTTAAGAAATAAACTACATTCAAGATGGCAGAGAGCTCTTTGTCCAAGCAACTGGTTCTCCTCCCATTTCTCTGACATTTCCATCTTTGCATCACTAGTGAAGGCCTCTACATCCACTCACATCTTAACTCCTACTGCTCCTGGGAGTCCTGGTGGCTTACTCTGCTGGATAACGTGGACCATTTGGGTCACCTCCATTTGCATATGGCGGGTCCTCACCTAGATTTGGCTTAAACTGTAAGTATTATTATTTGTGTAACTGAAAAATCGAAGGGGTATGTGGGCTTCAGCACAGTGGCCCCAGCTGCTCAGATACTATCAGGAATCTGGTTTTGTTATGTCTTGATTCTCCTGTCCAAGATGGTGGTTGGCCGGTTTTCCTGGCAGTAGTAAATTAGCCACCAGAGGTTTAGCAACACCATCAGAAAAAGACAGAGGCCTTTTCCCCAATACTTCTATCATGTATCTTGGAAATGACTCTTACTGGACTG
Organism: Perodicticus potto; assembly: GCA_963574655.1. Taxonomy (NCBI): domain Eukaryota; kingdom Metazoa; phylum Chordata; class Mammalia; order Primates; family Lorisidae; genus Perodicticus; species Perodicticus potto. Next base: position 865 of record CAUYRH010001319.1, read on the forward strand.
GCTTGGGTCCAATGTTTATCATCGAACCAACCACTGTGCCAAGGCAACAGAACATACATTTAGCAGACCTCAATTATTTACCCATCCCTGATAGGAGGTGGGAGCCCAAACTACCAGCCTGAAAGTAGTGAGGGAAGTAGTAACCCAAAAGAGATGTGTTCTGTTAGCACAAGGAATGTTTGGCAGACAAAATATCAATTATTATATGCACGAGGTCTTCCCTCCCCTGGCCTCACCCTCTCCTGCTCTTCTTTCCCTTCATAAGGGTGATCCTCACTCACTCTACAAGACAGCTCAATTATCCCTTCCCCCAAGAAGTTTTCCCTAATGGATGACACCACCATAATCCCACGCTAAATTAGAAGCCTCCAGCGATCCTACGATTTTCCTTGCTTTTTTCTATAATGACACACATTCATGTGCCAGTCTCCACTCCTGGACTGAACTCCTTAAGTACAAGGACTAATTCAATTTCACATCCACTAAGATTAGCATAGTACCTCACATGTAGTGGGCAGTCCATCTTGTTGAGTGAATGAATTAAAAACATTTCAACATGAGGTCAGATCACAAACATTTACACACACACACACACACACACACACACACACCCTATATTCAACATAGTTCCAACCTGTAAATTTGCAGACCAATTAGAAAGGATTCTGACTGCAGAATTGGAACAGAGGGCTGGGGGCACACTTCAAAGGCTAAGTGTTGCCACTTCAGCTGCTAGATAAAGGGAACACCCATGGGGTGCAGCAGGTAGCAAAAGAACATTCTGGGGCAGCAGCTATTTACGAAGTGCAATGGAAATATTTCACTATTTCATCTACCAGTACAGTTGTACTAGTGCATACTTGGTGATTATGAGGTATATATCTATTTCTGTGTATTTATATGTACAATATATTTAAATATATTATATACACATATGTGTATGGAATATAAGATTTCCATCATCTGGCTTTATTATAAAACAGAATCAAACAGTATCCACAAAGATATTTGGGAAATGTGTCTTGACCAGGAAAAATACAATAATCCCCTTTGCCCTTGTCCTCTCCATCATAAGAGCATCTGCTCTGACTTCAGCTCCCAAAGCAAGAATCCCCAAAAGATTCTGTGGAGATGGCTCAGAAATGATGCTATTATTTCTTGTTCCTCATATAAGTAGTCTGGTCATACTCACAGCCTTCCCCCAAACTTGCATTCATCTCCCAAGAGAGCTCAATGCTCTAAAAAGATGGAACAAACATTAGGAGTCTAAAGTGATCTAAAGGCAGCCAGGGTTAGGGAGCCTTCAGGGAAGCTAATTTGGTATTCACAAAGAAGGTGGCAGTGGTCAGGTCCTGCCAGTGGGTGAATTTACAACATATAATTCTTTCAGAATGAGATATGCAAATTAAATCAATTAAATCCTAGCTGTGCCTGGCCATTCTAATGTGCACACTCACCACCACATTAATTGAAACGGCAATGACGGAGTCTTAAATTCAGGGTAATAAGTTGTGTCTGAGATAATCAACAGGCAATGCATTCATATTAGGACTGAGCAGAGGCAACTGATTCTAAATCATTCCAGGATCCAGCACTGCATGCGAGAGAGGCTAGTCATGCGGTGCTGATAACCGAAAAGGAGCTCTGTTTTTCAATTCTATTGACAAGAGGCACAACAGTCAGAAGAGGAGCTGGGTTTTTTCTCTGGACACCAACCAGGCATGAGGTTGAGGGAAAGATCAGTGACTGAGTCTTTGACTTAGCCAGAGCTGAAGGGCATAAAACTGCAGAGTTTGAGAAATGGGCCTATGACTAGAAGTTCAACCAGAAAATGACTCCACTACATACCAGTAGTAGCTTAAGACAGAAACTAGGGTATAACACACTTTTCCAAGATACCAAGCTCTGTCCTCTCCTGGAGTGTCTGCAGTGCTGTTCCATCTTCTCGTAGTATTTTTCCCTGTTGCCCTCAGCCTTATCCTAACCTCTTCGTACAGCTGGGTCTTTCTGGGCTTCCTAGGCTCAGTCTCAATATGACCCCCTAAGTGAGTCCTTTTTTGAATCTTACCCAAAAGACATTCCTTTCCTCATCCAAAGCCTCGCAACACCACCTCCCAAAAGAGAAAGCTTAATGCTTTCTTCTACAGTCCCTTGTTATCCTCACTATTCCCCTGTCTTAAGAGACTAGCGAGCAGAGACCCCCACTTTTACCCCAGCCATCTGAAGCCTGTGGATGATGCTAAGGTACCAATGAGATTAAATTCTCAGAGATCTGCTCCTGCTGATCCCCATTTCCTCTATCAGCAGGCACCCTCCAGAAGGGATGGCGGGAACCCACTTGAGCTAATTTGCTTTCAATCCAGTCAACAAGGCAAGGCAATTTAGCCTCACATTTAGTACCACTTGCTTTACTAAGTACATTCTAACAGAGTTTTAATGACCTAACCCAGGGAGCACTCTATCCACATGTAAGTAAATTGGTTGAGAACTTTGATTTCCCCACTGAAAATCTCACTATTAATCCATGATTTATTAAGCCATTAGTCAAAGATTTCAACACCCCAAACATTCTGTCATTAATACTGAAATTGCCTTGCTATCTGTTCCACTTCTTGGAATAACTTCTGGGGGCCATTGCCACTGGAAACAGTAGAAGCTGTTGGCATCTCCATCTCACCCCATGTTCTGCAAACATCACTTCAGCCTTGGACTCTGGATTATCTAAAGAGGCCAGAACAGAATTGCCACCATAGTCTTAACCAACTTTCATACCTTTAATCTGACTTCAACCATCTTGGCCCTGCAAGTAATTTTAATATGGCCAGTGGGAGCGTCCCATTTTTCTCAGATAATTAACTTAACCCACTTAGTGAGGGTCATCTTCTGCCAACTCACTCATTTTTGCAAATATGTTTGAAAGAAATGATGCAAAAGAAGTATATGTCTTTTGCCCACTTTTTGATGGAGCTATGTGTCTTTTCCTTATGGACCTGTCTGTTCAAGTTCTTTGTAGATTCTGGATATTAGCTCTTTGCTGGATGTACAGTTTGTAAATATTTTTTCCCATTCTGTAGGTTGTCTGTTTACTCTGTTGATTATTTCCTTTGCTGTACAGAAACTTTTTAATTAAATCCTCAACATCACTAATTATCAGAGAAATGCAAATTCGAACCACAATGAGAGACCACCTTACCCCTGTCAGAATAGCCATTATCAAAATGTCAGAAAACAATAGGTGCTGGCATGAACCCAGTGAAAAGGAACCTTATACACTCTCAGTGGGAAATGTAAACTAGTACAATCCCTATGGAAACCAGTATGGAAATTTCTCAGAGAACTAAAAGTAGATTTACCATTTAATCCAGCAACCTCACTACTAGGTTTCTATCCAAAGGAAAAGAAGCCATTTTACCAAAAACACATCTGCACCTGAATGTTTATTGCAGCACAATTTACCAATCTAAGTGTCCATCAAATGATGAGTGGATACATCAAATGTAGTGTATATGTGCTATGGAGTACTACTCAGCCATGAAAAGGAGTGAAACGATGTCTTTCAGAGCAACTTCAATGGAAGGGAGAACATTATCCTAAGTGAAGTTGTTCAGGAATGGAAAAACAAACATTGTATGTTCTCGCTTGTAATTCGGAGTTAATCAAGGGGCATATACAGTCATAAAGCGTGTAATAGACATTGAAAGCTATGAAAGAAGGAGAGTGGGAGAGAAGTGTGGGATGAAAAGCTACCTTTTGTGTACAATGTAAAGCATTCTGGTGACAGGTGCACTGAATGCCTTGACTTCAGCATGATATAATTCATCCATCTTTAAAAAAAAAAAAACTTGTACCCCCTAAATTTTTTAAATAATAAAAAAGGAAGTATATATCATGGATACTGCCTCTCTGCCAAACACAGTCCAAAAAATTTGTTCCTTTTCTGTAGTTGGTTTCTAAAAATATTTTTTAAAACAGAATGTTAGGTTTTTTTAATCCGGTTACCTTTCTCTTGTAGCTGTGGTGAAAATTCTAGGTTGGTCATGAAAAAAAGTTGAGATTAATACTAATTTCATTTTCAGCCATGGCTCAAAGCATTTCATTGCCAGAAGAGGAAACCCACTTAGGCTGCCTTAAATAAGAGATTTGTTTTTAAACAATCAGAAGTCTCTTAATGGAATCTCGAGGCTCTTCAAAAACTGAACACGAGAGGCAAACTCAAACAAAGGGAACTATCTTCTTTGTCTCACACCCCTCTTCTTGGCTTCCTGGTCCCTCACTTCTGCTTCTCTCCCTACATGTGAACCTTTTCCTCAAACCCATCATTCTCTGTTTTTTCATAACAGTAATCGAAATGCAGCTGCCTGGTTACTCTGCCCTACTTCCCAGTTTTCATGCATCCAACTATCATCCCTTCACCCCAGTTCCACATTCCCTGGTGAGAGCATCTGATTGGCTATAGAGTGACTCACCTGACTCACCTGTCTCTCCTCATCTGCTGGAGTCATGGAGGAGGATAGGTCATGATGTAATCATGACTACAGAGCTGTGCTTCTTTGCCATGGAAAGGACTAGTTTCTCAGAAAGAGGGCAACCCAGAAGTAGCTACTAGAATAACCTTGGATATTAATGCATCTCCATTTATGCATTATGACAGTCCATCCAAAAAGGAAATATGAACTCTAACAGGGCCTCAGTCATGGGGGTAGACCATTCACATCTCCCGTCCAGACAGATGCTGACATCTCGAAGAGACATTTGCATATCCCTGTTCACTGTAGAATGGTACAAATAGCCCAGAGGCGGAGCAACCTAAATGTCCATCAGCAGATAAATGGATAAAGAAAATTTGGTATGCACAAAGGATGAAATCATAGAGTACACATATGCTACAAAATATGGAAGAAACTTCAGGACATTATGCTAAATGAAATAAGCCAGTCCAGACGGACAAATGCTGCAGGATTCCATGTGTACTAGGTAACTAATGGTGGCTGCTGAGGACTGTGGGAAGGGGAAAGATCAGGTGCTGCTCACTAAAGAGCTGCAGTTTTGCAAGACTAAAGAGTTCCAGAGATCTGTGAAGATGACAGTGTGCATATGGTTAACACTATTATACTGTAAACTTAAAAATGGTTAAGATGGCAAATTTTATGTTATGTGTTTTTGGCCACAATAAAAAAGAGACAGACGAAGAGAGACGCTGACTCAGGGAGTGCTGTTAGCAGTCAGACTCCAGCCGTGGGAGCTTTCAGAATCTGCATCCACTTTCAGCAAAGACCACCCAGTTCCCAGGCATATTCCAGCCAATGACAGGGCTCAGCAGTGGCACAGGCTCATCAAGCAGGCGCCCCCTCTCCTCCTCTTTCCCTTTTGTAGGCATTTTATCCCCCCCAAATCTCTTGCACTTCTGCCCCTACCTTGGCATCTGCTTCTCAAAGACCCTGTCAAAAATCACTAAAACTGAACGCGGACAAGTTCCCCCTACACCCACGAGAGAAAGTGGCATGTGTGTGCACACAGAGTTGCGATGAAGCACACTACACAAAGAAGCCCCTCTGAAAGCTAACGTCACCCCACACACACACAGCATTAGCTCATCTCTGTCCCCATGGCACTTTTCACACCTCTGTCATAACACTTAGCACTCTGTGTCCTAGCTGTTCACAGGTGCATGAGCTCACTGTAAATATGCTCCTAGAAGGCCGAGGGCATATCCTTATTTATTTCTGTATCCCCGGCACCTGTCAGGGTACCTGGCAAATATGCTCAGTAAACGTTAAGGAAGGAAAAAAGAAAGGCAAAGAAGAAAGGAGTGAAGGAGGATGAGTTAAAAGACAGGAACCATGATGGGCAGATCTCAGCACACAGCTGACATTCAGAAATGGTCCACCATGGGAGGCATGTATATAGCAGTCTGCCCTTTGCTGTAATTGACTCAACAGTGCACAAATATATACTAAGCACTTACAGTGTGCCAGATGGAAAGCTAACATGAGACTTAGACATATGGTCTTTGTCCTGGACATAAAAACACACAGGCATTTGATTCCGTCACACACAATGGTTATCCACGTATTCCCCTGCACTACTGGTCAACAAGCACTTCGTGCACACAGCAGATTTTGACAAATGGGGTGGGGGAAGGATCGTCACTCAGAAAGATGGACATTGATGTCACTGACTATCCTCCCAAGATGGTAGAGGGAAACATTCTACTTAGTGACTCATTAGTCATCTTCAGGTATTGCCTCAGCCTTCTCATCACTAATTATGTTGACCTTTCTGGAGGCAAAGATTTACACTGTGAATCTATTTCCTTTTTAAAAAATCGTATGTTTGTAAATCTAGCAGCACTGGGGTGCCTGGAAGCATTCCTTCCATTTGGAAGACTATCGCATTTAAGTCATTTAAGACTTTTAAAACAATTGCCCCAACTCTTTCCAAATCCTAGGGCTTTCTTCAAGAACAAATACTACTAAAGAAAACCCAATTTTAGCCCAATGTTTAAAATTTGTTTTGCTGACTCATCTTTGCTTTAGGTGGATTTCTGAGGTCCAGAGTGGAGTGACCAGCAAATGATGGAGACGGCTTCAGTTCAGTGTCCCTTAGCAACCGTAATTTCACTTTCCTGTTGCCATAACAACAATAGCATGAACATCAAGGTCATCAAGCCTGCAGAGCCTCTTTCAGGAAGCTGAGTCTCTCTCACACTTTTCAAGCTTCTCTTCTGTTTGCTCTCACAGGAGACATTTTATAGAAAATGACATTTGCTTCTCCCTTCCTCCTCTCACGTTACTTTAGAAAGCAATCTATTTATACACACAAGCTAGTCCATACTAATGGAGATGCCAAGCCCTTACCTGGTAGACTGAGACAGCCACTGTAGCCGGGCATTTAAACAGTGCCACGGTTTTAAATGGTTTCATTTTAAAAGAATGGAAAGACTGCAAGGCAGGGGAAGGATTTTGACATTATGTGATTCTTGGATTCCAGTATGAGATTTGTTATAATTCTTAGTGCTCACTTAGGTTGTTTAGCTTGTAGTTGGTGGGAAAAGAGGTGGGTGCTGAATTTGATGATCTCTAGGGGCCCATTCAGTTCTCTCTCACATTCTGGGAATCCACATTTCACATCTCATATTTTGCAAGGACTTGCTTTTAAGCAGTGAAGCCAAAGATAGTCTCAGCATGGCCTTGTCCTTGTGACATAAAACAATCAGCTTACTGGAACAAAGGCCCCTCTGGATGTGGGATCTGTGCTCATGCTTACGTGCGGGTGGTGAGAGTTGGCACTCCAGAAATGTTGAATCACCATGAATGATGAAGCAAGGAAATGTTCCCATCTTTGTGTTCTCTTAAGAATTATAGATAGTCGACATTAAAAATGGTTCATCACCCCAGCTCTCACCAAGATTCAGGGGAATCAGCTAGATATTAACATTTGGAGATAGTATAATTTCATAGCTCTATTAAGGCAGGCAAATAAATCTCCCAGCAAACCTGGCTGTACTTTTTCACTGAGAAATAAAGGTCTAGGCTCTTGTAAGAGTAAGTGACTCTTAGAACTTTCCAGATAAACCCCACTTGCCAAGCTTTCCTAGCCATCATGATTAACCACAGTGATCTTCTGAAATTCCGGATGGGTGATAACACAATGTACCTGTCAATGTGTAGAAATCTGATTTTAAGACATACGCATTGTGCTCATGAGTTGAACTGAAGGTCTTCCTTCTTTCCTTTACCACTTTCTGCTGATTGTTAAATAAGCCATAAAGTATATATTTAAGGCCAAGCACAATGTCTCATGCCTGTAATCCTAGCACTTTGGGAGACCAAAGCAGGAGAATTGCTAGAGGCCAGGAGTTCAGGACCAACCTGAACAATAGCAAGACCCTGTCTCTACAAAAAAAATAGAAAAATTTGCCAGATGTGGTGGTGTGTGCCTATAGTTCCAGCTCCTCAGGAGGCTGGGGTAGGAGGATCCCTTGAGCCCAGGAGTCTAAAAGTTGCAGTGAGCTATGATTGTACCATGGCACTCTAGCTCAGATGAGAACAAGACCAGGTCTGGAAAAACATATACACAAGTGTGTGTGTGTGTGTGTGTGTGTATTGTGTGTGTATATATAATATGTATGTATATATATAGAGAGAGAGAGATAGATACATATATGTTTCATTAGCTGAGAATAGTTCTTATGGTACTGTGCTTAAGAAGTTGACTTTTATTTTTCAATTTGCCAAAGTGTTCATGATATTGTTATATAGTTTTCCTGCCTTTTTTCCCAAATATCAGTGCCAGCTGGGGCTTATATTTGAAATAATCATCTGCCCCCTGGCTGGTTCTGCTGATCCTTCTTACATCAGAGCTGTAATGCTGATCGATCACGGCTCTCTGTCCTTGCCAACATGTACACCTTCAGAAGCTGCCCGAGGGGGCACCCACAAGGCCACCTACATAGCTGAAAATTTTTTCTTTGGGGAAACAAAGGGCATTGCCAGAAAGCAAGCCCATTTTCTGGCTGGCTTTATGTGTTTTGTCAGTGTTGTCTCAGGAACAAAACCCGACTCTTGGCAGCGGAGGCAGGACACCTGGCACCTCATCAGTGATGTCCTCCTGCAGGCAGTGAGCTCTGCACAGTGTGTGCCACACAACTGGAAGAAGATGACACACACCAAATGATATAGTTTTTATAAAAACGCAAACTAAAAGCTGATATCTGGCACACAGTGGGAACTTAATAAATTTCTCTAAAATGCAAACTAAAAGCTGATACCTGGCACATAGTGGGAATTTAATAAATTTCTCTAAAATTCATTTATGAACCCCAGTAGCAGTAATAAGCAGGTGCTGACTAGAGGTGCTGAAGTGTTCCTTAAAGAAATAAGCTTCTGTGAAGGAGCTTGTATGGGGTAAGCCCCACACCACGCTGTAACTGTAGTAAAGAATTAAATCACATCCATCCACTCATGTATATACATGTAATTGTGTTGCACGTTTACAGTTGATGTGGCATTTACACTTTTTGGTGATCTGCCACACTGTCACTGTCACTGACAACAGCCCTGTGATCAGAAAATTGCCCTACTTCCATTTTACAGGTGAAGAAACTGAGACATACATTCTGAGCCTGTGACAGAGACAAACCACTCACTGAAAATTGTGTCACTAAATGGTCACAGAACTGGGGCCCAAATTCAGCTCTCCTCAGTCCCAGGCTAGTGGCTTTATTGTAATTTAGGTGGAAGTTTTTCTCCAAAGTGGGATGAATTTGGAATTAAAATTATTTATCTACAAAGGACAGTCAAGCAATTAAAAAAAGGAACTAAATGCATCAGTTAGGATCCTGGATGTAAGCAAGTAAAACCAACTATAACCACTTTTAGGGAGAATTATTGAAAGGATATAAAGAGCTTGATATCAATGGATGCCTGAAAGGAGGGGTTTAGGAACAGCAGGATTCTGAAGGCCGGTTTGCACAAAAGCTCTCTCCCTTTAGAAATGGTTGGGTACGAATATTCCAACCCCATTACCCCAATTGCCATGGAAATGCCTCCAAACATTTTCTTTATGCTTTTATCACTAGTTCAAGATTAAAAGTCCTAGGAGAGAGTGCCTGATTGGCTGAGCTCAAGTCACAGATCCAGCTCCTGCGTTTTCAGGGAGTAGGTAGAGAAGGAATCTGCTCTCCCTGTCCTCTCCCAGACACCAGCATCCCTAGCAGGGTGCTGCCGCACACAGACCATACCCAGTGAAGAAGGAGCAATTCTCTGGGTGGGCGGCGGGAGTGGGGGGATCCTGTTAGCATTAAGCGTTAGGAAGATGATTGATTACTGAGCCAATCAAAGTCAAGTGCCTGCTAGTCTAGGTTATAGATAAATCTATTCTTCCAGAGAATTTTATGAGGCTGGGTCACCTGTCATCATAAGGACCCTTTTTGGAGTTGCTCAGGTAATGTAGTGAAATGTAGGGCATGTAGGACACAGGGCATCCTAGAGCACCTGGCTGACCTGGTGAGATGTGCTGGCCTCAGGGAAGAAGCCATCTCTGGTGTTCCGTAAAGGAGTAAGCTTCAGTGAAGGCTTGTCTTAATTAAACCCCACTCCACCTTGCAATAACTGTCATATGCTCTCCCATTTCGGTGCAATTCTCCTTACCATAAGAAGCCACAGCTTATAGCTGCAACAGTGTCCTGAGTACAAAGAAGACCAAGCTAGTATGGGTCACTTTTGCGTCTAACTTGGGCTTTGCCGCGTGGGCCTCCCATCCTAGTGCACCCTGGATTGCACCAGCCTATCACCTCTTCTTGCTAAAAGTACGTCTACTTCTTGGCTTCAGGGATACTCTTCACACCTGGAGGTATTTTGGCACCACAGTGGATAAGTGTTAGTTGTGCCCATCTAGCGTCCTTTCTTCTTCCTTCTGGAAATAGACCCTGAGCCTGTGGCAGAGACAAACCATGTCATTTCTACTCTCAGACCACATCATTCTCATGGGTCTGCCTACACCCTTCCTTGATTCTGTCCCAGGCATGGCCAGAACCCAGGCAACTCGCATGATCCTTATTTAGTCTTGGCAAAAAATGACTGGTTCAGGACATAGGAATGTTTCTGAGACTTAAGCTGAAAAAATTAAGGAAAAGTAGCTTTTTTACATTCAGTACAAGGACGCTGTCCCGCAGCTAGTGGCAGTCTATTCACCACAGGCAACAGAATGCCTAAGAATGACAGTGCCAGACGGAGATGGGGCTGAGAGACAAAGAGTAGACTGTGACCCTCTCTAAGCAATAAGATGCACAGATTCCTGTATCCACTCCTGAATCTATACCTGAATTTTTAATTACGTGAATTGATAATCCCTTTTCACTCATGTTTCCCACAAACAGAAGAATGGAAATCCATTCACTCACTCAGCAAGTATTTATCAAGCATCTACCCTGATGTGCCGGGCCCCCTAGTAGGGTGTGGGGATGCTGTAATGTGCAAGGCAGACATGGAGTCTGGAGCTGGAGGGAGACATCAGACAAGTATGCTTGGAATAGTTGTGACGAGTGCTAGGAGGGAAAGTAGAGAGTGCTGTGAGACTGCAAGGGGGCACTGTCTGACTGCTCCCTGGACACAGAAGATTATGAAATGTCTGAAGGTAAAAGAGAATGTTGCTATTAGAGACCAATGAAGAGCCATCTCCAAAGGAGACCACAGCAGCGAGATGAGGCAGCTTAAGTGCATTTTTACTGGAGTATCTTCCTTTTTAAGGATCCCAAATAGAGACCATAGATATATGCTGAGAATAAGAAAATGTAAGTCTTCCAGAGCAAGGAATAAAGTCCACTCTCTGAATGAGGAAATTTCAAGAGAAAATCCTTAGTGAATCCAACGCTGGCTAGTTTGTTTCAATGAAAAACTCCCTGAGCATCTGCCATTGCCCCTGTGTCCCCAGCATGGGAGAGGGCCCTAAAGAAGAAGAGCCACAGAACACCACCACTTAAGATGCTCAGAGTTTGCACCAAAGGAATAACAGGAATGATTCATTTATCCAAGGGCACAGTGTGTGACGCAGACAGATCGTGTTCGAGAACAGTGATTCTTAGCAGAGAGAAAGGAGATGCATGTATTTGAAAAAGCATCCCATACCACACACAACAAATGACAAATATTTGGCTGGTACAGAAACACAGAAGAGAGTAAAAAAAAGTGTAGCGGAACTTGGGCTTTATAAAGGTCTAGAAATTCCTCATCTGGAGGAAAGGCCCAGGCTCATGATAAAGAGTAGCACTCTTAAATACAAGGGCTTTGGGATAAGAAAGACTAGTGTTCAAATACCAGCACTGCTACTCACAAGCTGGAAGAGTTGGGACTCTGGGCATCACCCTCCACCTTTCTGAACATCAGTCACCTCTTTTAAACAACACCAGGCACAGGGGCTCATGCTTATAATCCCAGCACTTTGGGAGGCCAAGATGGGAGGATTGCTGGAGTTCAAGACCAGCCTGAGTAACACAGTGAGACCCTGTTTCCAGAAAAAAATAGATAAATTATCCAGGTATGGTGACACACATCTACAATCTCAGCTATTCCAGGAGGCTGAGGAAGGAGGATTGCTTGAGCCTGAGAGTTCAAAGTTTCAATGAGCTATGATTGTGTTACTACTCTCCAGCCTAGGGGCATAGTGAGACCTAGTCTCTAAAATAAAAAAAGACAGAGAGATAATAATACTGCCTGATTTTGAGATAAAAATTTGGAAAGAACTTTGTGTTTTCTGGCACACAGTAAACATTAGCTATTGCCATCATGATCATTTTCTGGGTTTAGATGGATGGGGACGGTGTGGATAGATTTGGCTCTTAAGGACTAACATCGCCTTAATAGCCAAATAATGGTTAACTTCCACAGGGTGTTGACTGTGTGCCAGGCATCATGCTGAGCTCCTCCCAGCATTCATCCTCACTCAGAGATGGGGAGGCAGCTCTAGTGTTACCCCCATGTAACAGATGATAGCACTGAAGTAGAAAGAAGTTAGGTCACTAGGTTAGGCTCACACAGCTGAGAAGTAGCAAAGCAGGGCTTGACCCCATGTATTCTAACTCAAAGTCCCCACACTTTATCTCAAGATAGATCCCTGGATCTGTCCAATGCTGGGAATCACTCTGCAAGCTTTTTCAAACACTGTATCTCAAGGTCCACACTCAGAGTCTCCTACATTTAGTAAATCTTGCAGGAAGCCCAGGACTCAGTAGAGTTACGGTTCTCCTGGTGATTCTAGAGATCAAAGTAATTCAGAAATCCCAACCTTAGAGGACCATGTCCCTGGCAGGAACATGGGCTTCAGAGGAGACAGACTCATTTCTCCCCTCAATTACCAAAGAATTCTTTTCCCGCAGTACTAACTCATTTGGGACCAGGTCTGACTCAGTAGGGAGAGACTCATTCTAGGTGCCAATTCTCTGTATCAAAGTCAAGAGTTTTCTTTGCCCAGACATAAGAGTCACTCAAATATTAATTTCAGTCACATTATAAGTCACAAGACACAGGATGTGCCCACAGTTCTTTAAAATATCTTAAGCTTCCTCAACTGATGAAGGCTGTCACTCAGCTGTACCTTAATTCATCCCACTCCCTCCTAAAATGTCAAGCTGTCCATTAATAAGCAACCCTGGTCAGGATCATGGTCAGGCCAAGGACACAAACAATATTCTCCATGTGATTCAAAGCCAAAAGGTCCCATTGTGGTTCTCTGTGCGCACTCAGAGCAGAGGACTAAGTTTAACTACTTAAGTGGTCTTGCTGTATGCTCAGCACAGACTCACTACAACAAGTAAAAGCTCTATTGATTTTCTGGGAACACTTAAAATGAACTTTGCTCTCAGCAGGCTGCCTAACCAAGACTAGAAGTTGTTCCCTATAGTGTGTAAAAAGCATCAGAGCTGAGGCCTGCATACATGTGGCTGTCAGCTCAGTCCAAATGAAGCTATCACTTTCACCATATGATCCCAGCAAGTCATTAACGATGTGTGGTACCTATAACCTCATATTAACAACTCATCCGAGTATGTCCAACAGCATCCAAAGTCAATGAGCACCACGTTAATCCATGCCATGGATGTACATGCAGTGGAACCATTCAGCTGCTAAACTCATTTCCCTTCTTCTTGGATAATATCCCAGCAGTCACTGCTGCTGCCTACAGCAGCAATAAACCTTGTTTAGACAAGTGTTTGAAGCACATTGTTCACCCAACAATGGAAAGAGGGACGCTGAGCAAAAGCTCCCTGCTTTGACTGATGTGTGATGCAGCCTAAGGTGACATATTGTAAAATATTGAGTTGAAACAATACACATAGCTGGAGCTCTTATGCAAATATCAACATTAGCATGTTCACAGCAATTTCTTCCTTATCTGCTGGTGGTTTTCCTGTGCTATTGCTTTTGCTCCAACCTTCTTGTTAAAGTGCTTTTTGGAACTCCCTCTACTCATTTTCATGAGTCTTTAATAGAGATTTTTATTTCTATTCAAGAAGTCTAGGGGCAATGCCCTTTAAAACCCCAAACACCTTATTTTCTGCAAAAGGGAAGGTTTGAGGATAAGCAGTGCTATTCTGTGGCAACTTCAGTCTGTGAGATGGATCTCTTCAACAAGTTCATGAACAAGCAGGAACGTGAACGGCCTTTCACCTCCATGCCCTACCCCCCTGCCCTAGACTATGTGTTTTAAACAGATTGTCAGCATGTTAAACACTCCATCCTGAATTCCAGATGAACAAGCAAACCATGAAATTAAATATAAGCAGGTGAACTTGGAGCGTATCTACTCTAAGATTTTTCTACCCCTATTTCTGGTTTCTTTCCATAAATGTGTTAAATATAACTATGTGTCCTAAACTTACACTTTTATGCTATTGGAAAAATTTATTCTCTTTTAGTAAGAGTTATTTCCATATTTGTACAATTTATTCCTTGTCTCTATTTTTCCTGGTTAATGGCACATTCAGGATTCACTTTGCAGGGCCTATTTAATCCTCAGTACTGCAGTGATTAAGCACATTCAAGTGACAAACACGTCCTAAGCTTATCCTTTGTGAAGAAGACACAGCCTCTACTCATAAAAACTCAAAATCGAAGTAAGGCATGCATCTCAATCTTCACTCATTCTTCCAAAGGAGCAGCATGTCCTTCACAGCTGTCATCAAATTATCATTTAAGTATCACCATTTTCCAGGATACTGTGGCAACCTCCGGGCTGTAGTTGGTTAGTTTGTTTGGGCTACTAGAAGACAAGAACAATATGTAGGTTGCAGGCAAAGGTGGCTATTGGTATTAAAACCAGAATAATAAAGAAAGAGAAAAGAAAAGAAATGATAGTAGTATGGGTGGTGGTTTACCATGCTTCCTCCCTCAACTTCCTCAGCAGGCTTCCATTTTTATTTAGAGACCTTTATGGCTCTGGAAGGCCCAGACTGCAGCAGCAGAGTATGTGACCTCAGCTGAGCTCAGCCGCACATTCCATCCACCTGGTCACAGTTCAGGAATAAGTAGATATTTACAAAAGGATGTAAGTTTGGCTATAAATGGGACAGAGAGTAAAAATGAACAGTTGCTTAAACAAGATCAAGATTTATTTCTTTATCATATAAAACTCAAATTGGGTCTCTGAAGTCGTCAGGGCCCAAGCACTTTCCATCTTGTTGCCTTCCCCCACTGTCTGTGTGGTCCTGAGGTTACTTATACTAGAAAACTTGCCATGTGTTCTCTCCTTTACTTTAGGGACAGAACACCAAAATCACATACAATACTTTCACTTACATCTTGTTAGCTAGAACTTAGTGACACAGCCACACTAGCCACAAAGCAATGTGGAAAATATAGTCCTTTTTTAAGGCACATACATGCCTGACTAAAATTCCATTACTAGAAAAGAAAGAGAGAATAGCCTCTTCCAAGCACTTGGTCTAGACTATTCCAGAACCTCAGGTTTGACTTGGTATCCAGAAAAACAGGTGCATCTTTTCCCCCTGGGTGGATGGTTTGCTGAGCATTGCTAGCCATTTGTACAACCATAAAGAAAGCAGTCTTAAGATGAAGCTGACACAGAGACAACAAGCAATCCCAGAGAAAAGTACATCATTACGGGATGACATCACAAACTTCTAGATCACCAATACCTGAAGCTGTTCTCTATTGCTAGACTTATTACTATGTCAGCCAGTAAATTCTTCTTATTTTCTGAAGCAGCTTGAATTAGGATTTTCCTATTTGCAATAAAAACATCCTAAGATATAGAGTGAGAAAGGGACAGAAAGATAGATGAAGAGAGAGAATAAGAAAAAAGTACAGAAAGAAACCAGAAAGCCAATAACCAAAAATCTTGACAAAAGCCACTCTCAGAGACATAAAGGGTGTAAAGGAAGTATTTAAAACAGACAAGCTAAATATTAACAAAAGCAGGGACTGGTCCGAATATTACCAAACTTCTTAGAACAGAAAATAGATGACAAAACAATAGTAAAAAATTCTTAGGACAGAAAATAGATGACAAAACAATAGTAAAATAGTAAAATTTTGGGAACCAAAAACATTTGTACCCCCATTATATTTTGAAATTTAAGAAAAAAGAATATAAATGAAGAAAAAAAAGTAGGAGAGAACAGCTAAGAAATACTACATAACATTTTAGATAATTCTTTCCAAACAGCTAATATGAATTTAACTCAATTGTCACATGATCCCCTTTTCCACCTGCTTCCCTATTGGGTAAGATAATGCCTGGAATATAAAAGCCTCATTTGATTAGCAATTTCTCTAGATCAAAGCTTTGGATATATACCCCGGCCTTGATTCTTTAGCCAATCCTACTGTGGTGGTCAATGTGAGGCCTCGAAAACTAAATTTGTAATCTTCCAAGTATTTAGTCTAAGTCTCCTTCAACTCTTAGCCTTGAGGACAAGACCAGGCAATTACAACCCTTCTGGATTTTATTTTTTCTTAAGATAATCATCAGGAAGTTATTAAGCAAATTTTATAGTACAAATGTGGATGAAATGGGAACAATTTTTAGAAAACAAAGAAAAGAGTAAGTTTTTACTATAAGATAACTCAAAGCTGAGTAAGACAACATGTTTTAGAAAATGAAAATATAGAAGATGAGAAAAAATAAGATGGAAGATGTTGTGTTATTCATAGTTACATAGGAATTAGAGGCAGAGTTGGAATTAAAATTCAGACCTACTTGTTGGAATAGATATCCCACCCAAAATTCTTTCCATTTTATTGATGTCTAGAGTAAGAAGAGATATATTAGGAGGGGCAAGTGCTGACAGATGTGTGGATTAAAATTGGTATTCTCCTACTACAATGACTCATTCAGATTAAAAAACGAAAGCTGGGCACTCCAGTAAATATTTTCATATATTATTTTGCCTGTGAGCTAGGTGGTGGGATAGAGCAAGACTATTAAGAGGGTAGGTTATGCAGCAAACATTTGTCATTCATCCCACAAATATTGCCTTTACTATGTGCTATGAACTATGAATGGTGAGGCTGTGACGTTAAATAAAACAACCTCACCCTCCTGAAAAAATGCTGTCTTCAGAGACCTTAGATTGTGTTAAATGAAAGGTGGTCTTACAAATAAAGTATCTAACAGAGGAAAATAAATCATCAAACACTAGCGACCATTATCCTAAGCAAAGTACCTAAAGAATGAAAAAATAACCACCACAAGTACTCGTTATTAAATCAGAACTAAACAATGAGCACACATGCACATAGAGCAGTGGTTCTCAACCTGTGGGTCACAATCCCTTTCTAACAATGAAAATACATCCTGCATATCAGATATTTACATTACGATTCATAACAGTAGCAAAATTACAGTTATGAAGTAGCAATGAAAATAATTTTATGGTTGGGGGTCACCACAACATGAGGCACTGTATTAAAGGGTTGTGCCATTAGGAAGGTTGAGAACCACTGGCATAGAGGGAAGTAAAACTCAGTGGAAATCAAGCAGGGGTGGGGGAAAGGGTGGGCAAAAATCTACCTAACAGGTACAGCGAACACTATCTGGCTGATGGGCACTCTGGTAACATTGACTCAAGCATTACAAAAGTGATCCATGGAACCAAAAACATTTGTACCCCCATAATATTTTGAAATTTAAGAAAAAAGAATATAAATGAAGAAAAAAGTAGGAAAGTTAGGAAAAGACTGCCTGAGAAGGTAAAACATCTACAACAGAGGAAGGAATAGGTGGTTCCAAAAAACTCTGCTTTCCAAGATGCCTCAGGAGACTTCCATTTACACCTGATTGACTAACTTCATCAATGGTCATTGTGGACTATCCTAGTACAAGGCAAGGACACAGTTTAAACCAGTGATTTTCAACCCATATGTTCTAAGGCATGCTGGTGTACCATGAGAGGATCTTAGGTCTTTAAGATATTTAAAAACCACTAAGTTATTTTCAAAACATGTTCAAAACACAGTAAGTATATTCTTTTTCTTTTTTACTCTTCTTTTTTTAACCTGTACAAATCATTACTTTATTTTAATATTATAGTTTGCTGTTCTTCCTAATTGACAGTTACTACAGTACAGAAACTGACAATCACAATCAATATAATTCCCATCATCATATATAATAGGTGTTTCTTCTTCTTCCATCTTAACAACAAATGACAAATAAATTGTTTTTGTCACATATTAATTTAGAAATCTTTCAGGAAAATCACCAATCAAAACCAAACAATCAATAGAATAAGCATGCATAACAATCTCAAGGTTAGCACTGTTAAGACATATGGGTACAATATTTTCATATTCTCAAAGGTCTTTATATTTTTGGAGGGGCAGTAAATAATTGGGTATTAAAATTTAACACAAAATGCTATTTAATACTGTTTAACATTTAAAAACTCTAACGATGCAGATCATCTTAATGTGATAAATAAATGTTTCATGCACAGCATTGTATTGTTGGAAGCTTTTCCCTTTTGGAGGTTCCCTTTATCCTTCTTCCAGTAATTGGGCATCCAATCCCAACAGCTCAGGTAGATCCATGAGGTCATTCCTCTTCATTCCATACTGGTAAGCGCTCTGGAGGAAAAACGGATTCCAATTTCTGCCAGCACTCTGGAGGCCACAGGATATATATAAAGGGGCATGCAAAAGTCCCAGGGAAATGTCATGGTGATACCGGGTTCCTCCACTCAGGCTGGACAGGGACCCCCTCCCCCATTTTCTATGCCTGGGTGAGCTCAGAAATCAGTCTCATCACAGACCCCACCTCTTTTTTTTTAAACAACATAATTTAAGGGTATCATGGAAGTTTATAGGTCCAAGTGTGCCGTGAGATAAAAAGGTTGAAAAACACTGGTTTAAACCAATCATGATTCCCATCCTCCATACACATCCACCTCCCTGCCCCCCACTCCCCAAGTTACTGCTCAACTAAAATCTGAGTTCTGTTTTCGAAGAAAAGAATGTCTGTACCATTCTTAGGCAATTGATAGGTTTTTGCCACAGTAGGGTGGGATTATAGAAAAGCATCCATAAAGCATGTTGGTTGGTTCCACCCTTACCAGGCTACATCCATCCCAAGTGAAACACCTTCATGATAACAGAGTTCATGATAAATGATTAACTTCCATGTGAGAGATTCAAAAATTATAGGTGAGCCACTGGCAAATGTCCACCTGCCCAGGAGGAAATTAACCTTGTTTACAGGATTCCCCAGAGGCAGACAAGAGAAATTTGGCCTCATCTTGCTGAAGGCTCTTAGGGCAGCAACCAATAAAACTGCTTGGCCATTCAACCACTATGTACTGTCACTGCCCCTATACACAGTTATTCTTATGTCCCTCACTACCTGACTGGCCTGCCCAGAATTTTCCTTCACCATAACTCAGGAGACCACATCTTAACCCAGGGAGGTAGCACCAAATGTTCTCATATTTCCAAACGAGACATATACACACCAACATTTTTCATAGAATAAATCACTTTTTAAAATTGTTTTTCAAAATTTTTTTTTTGGTAACTACTTTCCATTCCTGTGGGACCAGAGAGACTCCAGAGATATATACTATAATAAAAAAAGTTTCAAAGGCACAAAACAGACATCAAAAACCATGAATCTTCTTTTCAGAAGACCCAAATGGAAGCACAATTTAGGGAAATCTAATGCTTTTAAAGAAATCTCCTTACTATTGAAGTCATGAGGTATTAGGAAGGACAAAGAGCATCAGAATCCTCAAATTCTAAACCCATCTCCAGAAATAAGCCCTCAGGTATGAAGCAATTAATCTATGTGGGACTGATAGATTTCCTGCCAATACTATGAGTTTGGGTGGTGTGCATGTTGTTGACAAAAAAAATGCAATATATTGTATGGAAATGCTTTCCAAATATTTATGTTTTATGATGTAACTGGTATTTAAGAGATACTACAATGCACAATTTACTCTCATCTTATTTGAGCCCAATCTACAAGGGAGGTCACGTTGTCACCATTGAATAGCTTGGGAAGGTGGGGACCAGAAGATATAGACAGAAAATCATGGAACCAGAATTCCAATTTGGATTTGTAGAGCTCTTTCCACCAATAGCATATTATTACTTTCAGTTCAGAATCGATCTCTCTCTCCAAACACACACACACACACACACTTCGTACACTCCACACACACCACACACAAACCCAGGCAGTTTAGGGTCTTATAGGTCAAGGTGACTATCAGACAGTGAATAAAGTAACTAAAACAGACATAAATTGTAAAAAATGAAAGGAATTATTAATAAATGGCTGAAGCTATAAGACTTCCAAAAGCCATCAATATTGAGACAGAGAAGCATATCAACATTTTTGGATAGATATAGAAAATCAAAGACAATGAAATTTTATTTTTGAAAATCAAAGACAGGAATTATGAGGAGAAAATTACTCTGCCTTTTAGAAATGAAGGGCAGGAAGGGGCAAGAGCAGCATAAGCTAAGGAACTAATTATAATAGGGAACATTTGGTCTCAGAGAGAGTTCTTTGATAACCAGAAAACACCGCATCATAAAGTTAGAGATTTATTATAATGCTCGTAAATCCATTGCAGATAGAATCTTTACCATGCTGGAAATAACTGAAAAACAGAGGCACGCAATTGACTGTGTTCTGGCTTCTTTGATTTCTCCAGGCTGTTTGAAGAGTTGAATTCTGGAAAGGATTTGAAATCTGGGCATACCAACACTAACCATCTAATTGCCAATGAAGAAGAATGAAGTACTCTGCAATTACATGAAAGATGAAAGAGGTCCCAGGGATGAATTCTAACAAAAAATGTACTGGCATGGGAGAAAAGCTTGATCAGTGACAGCCCTTACTATTCAGATACTGAGTCTGAGTTCAAAAGAAGGATAAGACAAACTCTAGGTTTGGCAATCTTTAGACAAAGTTACCTCCCTCTAACAAGGATCTGCCAACTTGTTCAGATATGACATCCCACTTTATGTATTCTTTCTTCACATAGCAAAGGGAAAAGAATGCTATCCTATTTGTTTACCATGACACATAGCTGGAGATGTCCTTAAGGTTTGCATCCAAGGCATTATTTTGGCCACTATCCAGTGACAGATACATTTACAACAAAGGAGCATACATGGACTCACTGTTGTGGCACTGTAGGTAGTTGGTCACCTTATGGAACTCAATACCAAAAGTTGATAGAGCCTCAAAATACAGGTAGATTGTAAGCAGATTTTTAAAATTTTTTTTTATTAAATCATAGCTATGTACATTAATACAATCATGGGGTACAATGTGCTGGTTTTATATACAATTTGAAATATTTTCATCAAACTGGTTAACATGGCCTTCATGGCATTTTCTAAGTTATTGGGTTAAGACATTTATATTCTACATTTAGTACGTTTCACCGGTACCCTTCTAAGATTAACCATAGGTGTGGTCCCACCAATACCCTGCTCCCCATATTCTTGTGCTATAATTGGGTTATAGCTGTCATATGAAAGCTATAAATTAGTTTCATAGTAGGGCTGAGTACATTGGATAATTTTTCCAATTCTTTTTTTTTTTTTTTTTTTTTAGTGGTCAGCAGCTTTTATTTAGACCAGACACACAAGTCACACGATATCACCAACAATCAGACTAATACAGACTGTGAGCAAATCGGGCAAAAGCAGGGAACTGACTGGGACCTGTTGTCTACCATCTTTGTGTTGGCCTTGAGTACAGATTTAGAGAAAGCTAATGGAATACAAAGCACTAATGTGAAGATATACATACAGTGGGTATGTCATGCCCAGCTGTCACAAGATGAACAATAGTCAGATGAAGTTATC
>CAUYRH010001320.1:0-10789 GCA_963574655.1 Perodicticus potto
TGTAGTCCCAGCTACTTGGGAGGCAGAGGCAAGAGACTCGCTTGAGCCCAGGAATTGGAGGTTGCTGTGAGCTGTGATGCCACGGTACTCTACCCAGGGTGACAGCTTGAGGCTCTGTCTCAAAAAAAAAAAAAAAAAAGACTCAAATTCCCTAAGCTCAGCATTCCTTTCCTATAATGCAATCTAGTACATGGACAGGTATCATCTGTCTTTAGTTGTGGTACTGTGGGACTTTGGGCTCAGGGAACCAGCACAAAAATGCTGATATGCTGGCTATTGCTACTCCTGTATGTAATAAACCATCCCACATCTCTGACTCATGAAACTGTGGAAGGCTAACTTGTTAGCTTCTAAGTAGGAAAAAAATCTCAGACCCTTTACGGTCTTTGATAATTGAAATTCCAATTTCAATTCAAGACTTCAGACTCTTTTCTATTACATTTTTATCTCTTTCATACTGAGAATCTTTTTTTTTTTTTTTTTCAGAAACAGAGTCTCACTTTATCGCCCCCTGTAGAGTGCCATGGCGTCACAGCTCATAGCAACCTCTAACTCCTGGGCTTAGATGATTCTCTTGCCTCAGCCTCCCGAGTAGCTGGGACTACAAAACACCCAGCTATTTTTTTGTTGCAGTTTGGCTGGGGCAGGGTTCAAACCCGCCGCTCTCAATACACAGGGCCAGTGCCCTACCTACTGAGCCACAGGCGCCACCCTTTTTTTTTTTTTTTTGTGAGACAGAGTCTCAAGCTGTCACCCTGGGTAGAGTGCTGTGGCACTCATAGCTCACAGCAACCTCCAACTCTTGGGCTCAAGCAATCCTCTTGTCTTAGTTTGTTCTATTTTTAGAAGAGAAAGGGGTCTTTCTTTTTGCTCAGCTGGTCTCAAATTTGTGAGCTCAAGCAATCCCCCTGCCTCTGCCTCCCAGAGTGCTAGGATTACAAGCGTAAGCCACCGCATCCAGCTATACTGAGAATCTTAAGGTTCTCACAGAATCAGAATGAGGACATCCCATATTACTCATCTGTTTTATCCCATATCACACACACAACAGTCTAAGAAAAACAATACTATTTCAACCAACGATTCTATCAGAATTACTAAAAATATTAAAACATTTTTGCATATGCTCTTCTTATTCACCCCACTTTTTAAATGCTTGCACTGAAATTATACCGTCTGATCATATATAGTCCATACATAATGTATTCTTTCATTCTCAGCCCTTGGTCAGAGTTCTACAGATAAACAAGTCTTTTATCGTCACCCCTACTCCTTACGTTGATACTTCTTTTTATTTTACTATTATTTTATTTTATTTATTTTTTAATTATTATTATTATTTTTTTTTTTTTTGCAGTTTTTTGGCCAGGGCCGGGTTTGAACCTGTCGCCTCTGGTACATGGGGCCGGCGTCCTACTCCTTGAGCCACAGGCGCCGCCCTATTATTTCATTTTTTATATATATTTTTTATCATTTTATTTTTGACAGAGTCTCACTCTGTTGCCCCAGGATAACGTGCCAAGGCATCTACCTAGCTCACGCAACCTCAAACTCCTGGATTGAAGTGATATCCTGCTTCAGCAAACTAAGTAGCTGGGACTTGTGATGCCCACCATAATTCCCAGATAATTTTTCTGTGTTTAGTAGAGAGGAGAGTCTTGCTTTTGCTCAGGCTGGTCTCAAACTCTTGAGCTCAAGAGATCCTCCCGCCTCCACCTCCCAGAGTACTGGGATTACAGGTGTATAGAGATTCTGGCAGCTGCTAAGTATGTCTCTTGCAATTATGCATCTGGAACTGGGGAAATAACCATAGGATAGGTTCAGGGACCCATTGTCAGATGGATCTGAGCTAAAACATGCTAATCTCCTGACTTCCATAAATTCCTACTCTGACTGGTAGATCACAGTGACGTATTGGTTGGCTCCCAGTCAGTATCCAATCATCCCCAAAAGGTCTGATTATTTTCTCTTTCTCAGTGCAGGTACCCTGTTAAAATACCACAGGTCCCTTTGCAGAGATTGGGGGAAAGATTAACTGTATAAAGTTGTAGAATTGTACCAGGGTGCTTCCTCAAAGAGACTCACCCTTTCCTTCACTCAAGAAGTTTTGGGTCTGTAAACTGACTGAAGTCTGGGAACTGAATGAGGGGGGTTAGATTTCTGTTCACTTTACCTAGAACTTTTCTCTTATATAAATCAAGCAAGAATTTAGTAGCTGTCTTATCTATTTTACTTCTAGGATCAATCAATGCCAAAAGTCTGTGAAAATTAGACTATTCTGAGTGCTGCTTTTACTCTGCTGTCCAATATGGTAACTATGCCCACCTTGCCAACTACTGCCACTGCACTTAGGTTTCCCAATTTGGTATCCAAAGTTCCCAATGTCAAGTCTAGAATACAGAGAAAAGTGATCACAAAGTTCTTCAGGGGCACTGGAGCTCACCTCGCAATTTTATTTTTCACAGTTGTGGTGAAAAGTATGTCTCTAGAAACATAAAATTAACCATCCCATACATTACTTTAAGTGACCTTTCTCCAAATTCTACTTCTGAGTAGGGAGTAACAAAACATAATTTTAAGAACTTGGGAGATAATGCACTACATTTCACAGAATCTACATTTCCCTTTAACTTGGGAAATATTTTAGTTCATTAAATACCAGGTTTATGATTCAGTGGTTAGGGTGGCAGCCACATACACGGGAGCTGGCAGGTCTCATGGCCAGGCCTGGCCTGCCAAATGATAATTACAACTACAACCAAAAAATAGAACCTGCCAGCTCCGATAGGCGGGCATTGTGGCAGGTGCCTGTAGTCCCAGCTACTTGGGAGGCTGAGGAAAGAGAATCGCTTACGCCCAAGAGTTGAGGCTGCTGTGAGCTGTTATGCCACGGCACTCTACCGAGGGTGACATAGTAAGACTCTGTCTCTAAAAATAAATAAATAAATAAATAAATAAATACCATGTTTATACATTCACAGTGTCAGAACTATACTACTTATCAAGAGCCATTATCCTCCATGACTTCTACAAGACTATCTTGTAATCATCTGAGTGCCGTAGCTCACGCCTATAATCCCAACATTTCGGAAGACCGAGGCAGAAGGATTGCTTAAGGCCAGGAGTTCAAAACCAGCCTGGGCAACATATTTGAAACCTTGTCCTACAAAATATAAGAAAAATTAACTGAGTGTGGTGATACATACCTTTAGTACCACCTACTAAGGAGGCTGAGGCAGAAGGATCACTTGAGCCCAGGACTTCAAGGCTGTAGTGAGATATGATTATGTCACTGTACTCCAGCCTGGACAATAAGGCAAGACCCTGTCTTTTAGAGAAAAAAAGATTATCAGGGCGGTGCCTGTGGCTCAGTGGGTAGGGTGCCGGCCCCATATACTGAGGGTGGTGGGGTTGAATGCGGCCCCGGCCAAACTGCAACAAAAAATAGCCAGGTGTTGTGGCGGGCACTCTAATGAGGGTATAAAGTGAGACTCTGTCTCTAAAAAAAAAGATTAGCTTGTAATCATTTTCTTCTATTTATGTAACAGCTGAGTACCGTTTTTAATCTATACTTTTAGTCACAAAACTCAGAAGACTTTTTTTGTTTGTTTGTTTGTTTTGAGACAGAGCCCCTCAAGCTGTCACCCTGGATAGAGTGCCGTGGCGTCACAGCTCACAGCAACCTCCAATTCCGAGGCTCAAGCGAGTCTCCTGCCTCCGCCTCCCAAGTAGCTGGGACTACAGGCGCCCGCCACAACACCCGGCCATTTTTTGGTTGTAGCTGTCATTGTTGTTTGGCGGGCCCGGGCTGGATTCCAACCCGCCAGCTCAGGTGTACTGTGGCTGGCGCCTTAGCCGGTTGAGCCACAGGCACCAAGCCAAAACTCAGAAGACTTTAAAAAGACACTTCATATAGGCCTGCGTGGTGGCTCACACCTGTAATCCTAGTACTCTGGGAGTCCGAGGCAGGTGGATGGCTTGAGCTCAAGAGCTTTAAGACCAGCCAGAGCAAAAGGAAGACCCTGTCTCTAAAAACAGCCAGGCTTTGTGACGGGCACCAAGTAGTCCCAGTTATTTGGGAGGCTAAGGCAAGAGGATCTCTTGAGCAGAAGAGTTTGAAGTTGCTGTGAGCTATGACACCATTGCACTCTACCCAGGATGACAGAGTCAGACTCTGTCTTTAAAAAAAAGACACTTAATATATCAATTTTTACATCAAAGTGTTTCTTTCCAACCTCAGCTTTCAGTGCTATGTGAATCTTTGGGTATCTGTGAGTTCTTCTCTATTTCAATTAAACATCATAAATACATATATATAATTTAATATATATTAATAAGGTGCTTTTTCCCTTTTTCTATATCTTTTCTTCTAACTGGCTATAATTTTAAAAAAATCAATTTTTTAAATATTTTATAATTTCCATGAATAGAGGTTTATTTCTTAGTCTTTAATTTTAAAGTTATTTGAGTAAATTACCATGTTATAATGTTTCTTCCTTTTTTAAAGAGCTTTTTACTTTTCAAAATATGTTTTATTTGCCAGCGAGTCAGTATGTTTAAAAGAAAGGTTTCTCAACCACTGTTTAGGCTGTACCTGGAACATAATCTCTCTTCCTGTTATTAAGTTCATCTCCCTTTTGAGCCCAAGTCAATTAATTTTTTTTTTTTTTTTTTTTTTGGAGACAGTGTTGCAAGCTCTCGCCCTGGACAGAGTGCCGTGGCATCACAGCTCATAGCAACCTCAAACTTTTGGGCTTAAGCGATTCTCTTGCCTCAGCCACCCAAGTAGCTGGGACTACAGGTGCCCACCACAACACCCAGCTATTTTTTAGCTGTAGTTGTCATTGTTGTTGGGCAGGCCCAGGCTGGATTCAAACTTGCCAGCTCTGATGTATGTGGCTAGAGCCCTAGCCCCTGATCTACATGCACCAAGCCACATCTCCCTTTTATTCTTGAAAGTCCTATTCAAAATATATATCTCAGAGGTCACCCATGACATTTTCAACTATTCTCTTTTTTATAATGCAGCTAAATCTAATTATATTCTCCTTGAAACTCTTCTTTTGCTCCATAATATTATACTGTCCTCATCCTTTTCCTGCTTATCTGATTCTTCTTTTTCTTTTACCAATTGGTCTATCTTCCTAAATGTGGCCATTCTTCAAAGCTTGGTTCCCTGACTGTTCCCTTTCTAGAGGCTCTCCCTCACTTATTCTCTCAATATCAGACATTATTTCTGTACTCACAGCTATCAAATAGCTCCCCTGAATTCTGTTCATTCACCAAAGCTCTGGTTACATAACTTCAGCATTTACTGAATATTTCCAAATAGATGCTCACTATAACCTCAAACTTAATAATTCAAAACCTACTTGCCAGGTGCGGTGGCTCATTCCTATAATCCTAGCACTCTAGGAGGCCCAGGGGGGTGGATTGCTTGAGCTCACAAGTTCAAGACCAGCCTGAGCAAAAAGCAAGACCCTGTCTCTACTAACACATAGAAAATTTGAGGCAAGAGGATCTCTTGAGCCCAAGAGTTGGAGGTTGCTGTAAGCTATGATGCCACAGCACTTTACCCAGGGTGACAGATTGAGACTCTGTCTCAAAAAAACAAAAACACAACAACAACAACAAAAAACCCTACTCATCATTAGTTATTCTTCCCAAATGGATTCTGCCTTCCAAATTCTACTCTGTTCAATGGCATGAATGAACCAGTATCACCATCTTCCCAGCTAAAAATAATAGAATCCCTGTGGCTTATCTCCTTTGTTTCAAAAGAGATTAATGAGATGTACAACTCTGGATCAGAGAGACTTACATTTAATCCCAAGATTGCCATTACTCATTGTGTGATCTTGAATTAATTAATTACTCTCTGAGCCTAGATCCTCATCTGTAAAATGAGATTAACAATATTTAATCTCACAGGGTTGTGAGGTTGTGTAACAGGACATACTAGGCAAGGAATAGCCCATTTTATATGCAGTCATTTAGCAAATTTTGCCCATTCATTCCTTGAAGGTCTCTCATATGTATCCTTACTCCCAATTCTAACTTCCGGTCATGTCTGAGTTACTCTACTAACCTCTTTGGAGTCTGTCTTACATACACTATCTTCAATCCATCCTTCATACTGTTGTCAAAATAATTTTTAAATATGTGTATCTCATCAAGCCATATTCTTTTTTTTTTTTTTTTTGAGACAGAGTCTCACTATGTCGCCCTGGGTGGAGTGCTGTGGCATCACAGCTCACAGCAACCTCAAACTCTTGGGCTTAAGTGATTCTCTTGCCTCAGCCTCCCAAGTAGCTGGGACTACAAGCACCCACCACCACACCCAGCTATTTGTTTGTTGCAGTTGTCATTGTTGTTTAGCTGGCCTGGGCAAGGTTCAAACCCGCCACCCTTGGTATATGTGTCTGGCACCGTAACCATTATGCTACAGGTGCTGAGCCCAAGTCATATTCTTATTAACAAAATTTTCAACAGCTCCCTATTCCCTTTTAATTCTTATTTGGCTTTCAAGGCTGTTCAAAACCTACCCACTTCAGCTATTACTTCCATTCACAAATAAGCTATGGGTAAACTGGCCTCTTCCTTGTCCTACCCACATACCAAGATCTTTCCCACCACTGCGTTGCTGCTCAGCTTGCTCCTTCCTTCTGCTCTCACTGATATTCTCTGTGATATATCTGAAATCTGTATCAAATCAGTTGCAGCTTCCTTATGCTGTTTCCTGATTTTCACTTCCCTCTGTTTAACTTATATTAATCTTCTTACCCCAATTTGATGGTTGGTAGTTTATTACTGATGACCCTTCTGGAAATTACAGTGTAACCAAACAGACAAAACCTTTTAGATAGAGTTAAAAAAAAAAAAAAAAAAGGGAAAAAAATGAGAGAGTTACTCTCAGATGTTCTGAATTAACATGATTACTTAAATGTTTAAGAACTTACACTGTTTGTTACTATTTATGTTGTATAAATTTTTATCAGCCCAAATAGAATGGAAATTTCTTGAAAATACAAATGATACAAATGATTAACTTTTTTGTACTGCCATAAAAATCTTAACACTTTATTATCCACTTAGTCTAACTAATAATACTTTCTGAATGTAAATGATAAAATTCTTCAGAGTAAAAACTTTAATATACATCCTTGCTGTAACAGAGCAATGATTAGGAGAACTTTCTCTAATTCCCATATTCCTTCCTAGGGATGCTTCCATCCCTCCCATTCTCTTCTCCTAGCTAATTCTACTATAATATAATAAGCTACAGTGACTGATGAGCCTATGTCACAGTATTTAGTTGATACAGATCAAAAGTTTTAAAAAATGAGACAACGCTTTCCAACGTGGGCCTGGCAGAATGGCTCCCACAAAGAAGGGTGGTGAGAAGAAGAAGGGTCGTTCTGCCATCAACGAGTTGGTGACTCGAGACTATCCCATCAACATTCACAAATGCATCCATGGAGTGGGCTTCAAGAAACATGCCCCTCGGGCACTCAGTGAGATCTGGAAATCTACCATGAAAGAGATGGGGACTCCAGATGTGCGCTTTGATACCAGGCTCAACAAAGCTGTCTGGGCCAAAGGCATAGGGAAATGTCCCATACTGTATCTGTGTGCAGTTGTCCAGAAAACATAATGAAGGTGAAGATTCACCAAACAAACTCTATACTTTGGTTACCTATGTACCTGTTACCACTTTCAAAAATCTACAGCCAACGTGGATGAGAACTAGTTGGTGATTGCAGACACATCAAATGAAGTTATAAAACCACCAAAAAAAGAAAATAAAATGGGACAACATGATACATGACTCTAATCAAGATCATAGGTAAAATAATATTCAGCATCTTCTATAGACAAAATCCTCAAATACGCCTACCATAATCTGCTGCTGTATAATTCAGAAGTTCAAATTTCCAATGTTTGTAGCCTGAATAATTCTGATACATGTCAAATATTTCTCGGGTAAATTGTTGGCAGATATCACCTAAAAGAAAATATTTAAAAATTCCATTAGCACAAATTCCTCATTTTTTTAAAATATTTAAAATTTTTTTTTAGTTCCTTTTATTCCCCATCTTCTTCAAAAAGCAAAATTCATAGGCCAGGCACAGTGGCTCATGCCTGTAATCCCAGCACTCTGGGAGGCCAAGGCATGTGGATTGCCTGAGGTCACAACCTCGAAACCAGCCTAAGCCAGAGCAAGACCTCATCTCTAAAAATTGCCAGGCATTGTGGCAGGTGCCTATAGTCCCAGCTACTCGGCAGGATGAGGTGACAGCATCACTTGAGCCCAAGAGTTTGAGGTTGGTGTGAGCTGTGATGCCACAGCACTCTACCCAGAGTGCCAAAAGTGATCAAAAAAAAAAAATTTCTAAAAGAGCTATCCATAGATATGAGTCTCTTAGGAAAACAAAGAATAACTATTTCCAAAGTTAAACGCAGTTAATGAACTTTTAAAAATACAGTGATACCAAATCAAGGTAAAATTTAAGCATTTTTTAGATCACAATAAAATTATTTTATACATACCTCCAGTAGTTCTTCCAGATATCACCTCTAAAATAACATCATTTTTGTCATATTTTTCTTTTGGCACTAGATTCTGGAAAAGCTGGGGAAAAAAATCAGCATTGGTGTGCATATTTTTGCTGGTATACTATTATTTCTTGAACTGAGATAACTACCCCCAAAACATTTAAAAAATCAGTAATTAAGAAAATATTAGCATCTCAATGAAGTGAATTCCAACATGCTATAATATAGATCTAATTAGACCTAAAATAGGTGATTTACTCATGTTAACAATGAAGTTACTTGTCAGATGATCTTAATTTTCTAAAATGCAGACGTTTAGATCAAAGTCCACAGTGTTCTTTTCAATTTTCTTCAGATCTTGCCTCTTATAATTACTTCTGAACAGTAGCTTCTTTCATCTAATAAATGAAGCAAGCCTTTGAAAAGTCTCCATTTGGAGAAAATGAAGACGTTTACATATGATTTTGCATTCTCTCCTGCCAAAATGATAACAGATACCATGCCATGGCCTGCCTTCTCAATAGTCACTCTATTTAAGACTATATTGGGAACTCACAAGATAAGGCTCAAATAGTTTGTCAGCTGTGACAAAAAGGGGGCGATAGGAAGAAAAGGGAAGCAATTCAATTACTAATAAAAGGTCTTTCAAATCCAACTAAAAGTATGTATGTATAATGACTCTTCATACTGCCAATTTCTTTTTCTTTTCCCCCAAGACAGGCTCTTACTTTGTTGCCTGGGCTGGAGTGCAGTGGTGCCATCATAGTTCACTGCAACCTTAAACTCCTAGACTTAAGCAATCCTGCCTCAGCCTCCTGAGTAGCTGAGACTATAGCTTGCAGCCCACACCTGACTAATTTTTAAAATTTTTTGTAGAGATGGGATTTCACTATATTGCCCAAGCTAGCATTGTGAATTCCTGACCTCAATTGACCCTTCTCACCTGGCCTCCTACAGTGTGCTAGCATTATAGCAGGAGCCACTGTGCTTGGGCCCTACTGCCAATTTCTGAAATACTCCATCTCCGCTAGCAATTATAGTAGAGTCTGTGGACCACAAGTCAGAGATCTTGCTCTGCCTTTGATAAACTAGTTAAATGAGTAATAAAAATAACTGATACCTCCATTTTATCCCCCAACCTCTAAAAAGGCCTACAAGTAGGAGAATGGCAAATAAGAGAGGGAAACACAGTACACAGTACTGTGTTCTTCATTGTCTTTGCAGACAAACCAGAAGAAAAAGAGACCACTAGTGAAGGAAAATTTTCCACTTTCTTGCTAGATTTTAGCTGATGCTGATATAGTTTCATAAACCACAATAGACTTTCACTAGACCTAACTAAAGATGTGTGCTAACCAACCACCTCTACACCCTTGAACTCATTCTGTTCTACCTAGAATGCAAATTTTCCAATTTTTTTTTTTTTTTTTTGAGACAGTCTCACTATGTTGCCCTTAGTAGAGTGCCACGGCATCACAGCTCAGAGCAACCTCAACTCTTGGGCTTAAGCAATTCTCTTGCCTCAGCCTCCCAAGTAGCTGGGACTACAGGCGCCCGCCACAACGCCCAGCTATTTTTTGGTTGTAGTTGTCATTGTTGTTTGGCAGGCCTGGGCTGGGCTCAAACCCACCAGTGCCGGTGTATGTGGTGGTGCCCTAGCCGCTGAGCCACAGGAACGAGCCAAGAGTGCAAATTTTCAATCCTTAATTAACAATCACCATAAACGCCCCCACCTGCCCACCTTTCTAACACTTAAAAACCCCTGACTCTTCCCCCTTGGTAAATAAATGTCTTTAATGGCATGGATTTCTTGCCTGGCAAGATAACACATTTAGCTTTGAAAGTTTTTTGCTCTGGGGACCTTTGTTTTATTCTTTGACATCCAATTCCTTGGATCTCATTCTGTAGTAAATTATAGCGTTAAATCCAGCTTAATCACTTTTCCTAAGAAAACAATTAAATCAATGTTTTGAGCACTAAGAGAAAATCTTGCAAAAAAAATATTCCTTTATATAAAACTATTGATATGGCTCAGCCCCTGTAGCTCAAGTGGATATGGTGCCAGCCACATACACCAGAGCTGGTGAGTTTGAATCCAGCCCGGGCCCACCAAACAACAACAACTATAACCAAAAAATAGCCAGGTATTGTGGCAGGCACCTGTAGTCCCAGCTACTTGGGAAGCTGAGGCAAGCGAATCGCTTAAGCCCAGGAGTTGGAGGTTGCTGTGAGC
>CAUYRH010001326.1:0-13447 GCA_963574655.1 Perodicticus potto
CATCACAGCTCACAGCAACCTCCAATTCCTGGGCTCAAGCGAGTCTCTTGCCTCTGCCTCCCAAGTAGCTGGGACTACAGGCGCCCACCACAACGCCCGGCCATTTTTTGGTTGCAGCCGTCATTGTTGTTTGGCGGGCCCGGGCTAGATTTGAACCCACCAGCTCAGGTGTACGTGGCTGGTGCCTTAGCCTGTTGAGCCACAGGCGCTGAGCCGTCCAGCTACTTTTTGATTGTAGTTGTCATTGTTGTTTGGCAGGCCCAGGCTGGATTTGAACCCACCAGCTCCAGTATATGTGGCTGGCACCCTAGCTGCCCAGCCCATTCAGTTATTTTAAATACTGTTCACCAAGAGATTAAGCCATAATTTTTAGAAAATTGAAATGGAGATTGACATACAAAGACAGATAAGTGAAAGAAATTATAAAGCGGTGCTAATACAGATCAAGCCTGATAGGATCTAGTGAACTGAACTAAATTCCTAGAATTCTTTTTTTTTTTTTTTTTTAATTTTCAGCTGGCTTTTATTTTCAGTTTCCTTGTTTTTTTTTTTTTTGTTTGTTTGTTTGTTTGTTTGTTTTTTCCATTGTCCTTCCTCGTAATTATGCGCAGGCCGGTCGGTGTTGGGTTTTTTCCTGGTGGTAGAGACGGGGTCTTTTCTCTGGCTCACTCTTGCTGGTCTCGAACCGTGAGCACTGGAAATCCACCCGCCTCGGCCTCCCACAGTGCTGGGATTACAGACGTGCGCCACCACGCCCGGCCAATTCCTAGAATTCTTATAGAATCTGATTTACCAGGGAATCCACAATTGCTAAATGTCTGAAAACTACTGTTGGTTTTTGGTACACCCCTTAAGTACACACTTCCTCATCAGGAATTCAACAGCTGTACCTAGCATTGCAAAGTTTGCTACATAACATTTTGATTATATATTTGTTTTACCCTCCCCCGTCAGGAATTTGGGTATGTAAAGACATCATAACTGGTTTAACTAGATCATGCGAGTCATGTATATAACTATCATATGTACTATTTTTTGTACTAGCAATTGAAGGCTATTAGATGTATGCTTAGCTTGATAAAATGATAAGAGAGAGTATCTATGTGACTAAAATGGCTCTTTTGAATGCTTTTTCTACTTTATGTGAGGTTAATATAGGTATAACCTTTGAATAAGAGCATTTATACTTCACAGCCCTCTACCTAGGGCAACAAAAAGAGACTCTGTCTCCAAAAAACAAAAAGGGCATTTGAACTTGATTAATATTAAATGAAAAATAAATAGAATATCTGTTAAGTGCTGAAAGAAAGGTAGAGAGGGTTGGAAAGAGGACAGGTTTTTGGTTTCAGATTGTGTTTCACCTACTAACCCTACCATTTCCTCTTTGGGTGACCTTGGACAAGCCACATTAATCTCTCTAAACTTCAGTCTTCTCAACTGTAAAATGAGATGGATAAAAATCTGTTTTGTGCTGAGGCAGGGGAATCACCTGAGCTCAGGAGTTCAAGTCTGATCTGGGCAACATGGCAAGACCCTGTCCCTAAAAACAAAAACAAATAAAAACAACAACAACAACAAACTGTCTTGTGGTAGTTGTTTGAAGATAAAATAAGCCAACGTGTGAAAAACGTTTAGGCTAGTGCTTGTCACATAGCAGGCATTGCAGTTGATGGTACCTGCTATATACTAGATTTCAAATACAGAGGGCAGCAAAAAATGTATACATAATTTTAAAAAGGAAAAACTGTCTTAAAATTGTGATACACAATATATGCTGAAAACAAAAGATGAATACAAGTCATGATTGAGTACTTCTTGTAACTGCAGAAGTCAAACATGACTTGAGTATTACAGTTTTACACGTAATATAGATTTTCCTTTCTTAAAATTGGTATTCACTTTTTTGTTACCCTCTGTATATATATTTTAGGAAACTTCTGATAATCATACATAGCTTAAATTGCTGCATCTACTCGATCTTTATGAGCCTTTCTAGTAACTGAATTTCACATAAGGTAGAGGAAGCAAAGTTGGACCTGCTTTTTTTTTTAATTAACTTTTTATTATAATGGAAAATGAAATATAGGCCTGGCACAGTGGCTCACTTCTGTAATCCTAGCACTTTGGGAGGCTGAGGCAGATAGATTGCTTGAGGCCAGGAGTTCAAAACCAGTCTGAGCAAGAGTGAGACCCTATCTTTACAAAAAATAGAAAAAATTAGCTGAGCATATTGGCACACACCTGTAGTCCCAGCTACTTGAGAGACTAAGGCAGGAGAATCACTTGAGCCTAGGATAGGAGTTCCTCAACCTGTGGGTTGTGACCCCTCTGTAACAATG
Organism: Perodicticus potto; assembly: GCA_963574655.1. Classification (NCBI taxonomy): domain Eukaryota; kingdom Metazoa; phylum Chordata; class Mammalia; order Primates; family Lorisidae; genus Perodicticus; species Perodicticus potto. The sequence goes on from CAUYRH010001326.1 coordinate 2,340, forward strand.
AAAATACATCCTGCATATCAGATATTTACATTACAATTCATAACAGTAGCAAAATTACAGTTATGAAGTAGCAACGAAAATAATTTTATGCTTGGGGGTCACCACAACGTCAGGAACTGTATTAAAGGGTCGCAGCATTAGGAGGTGTTAGGAAGGCTGAGAACCACTGGCCTAGGAGTTTGCGATTTCAGTGAGCTGTATGACACCAGTGCACTCTAGCTCTCACACACACACACAAGAGGTAAGATACGCTTATTGAAGAAAATTTGGGAACTTATTTGAAAAGTCAAACTTTCAAAAATTCAGAAAAAAAGTTAAGAGTCTGTTAACAAAGGCTTTAAATGGAAATGTAGTCCAAGAGGGAAAGAAAAGTCTTTCAGAAGTAAACAGTAGTTTTAATTGGAAGTTATGTGGAAGAACTAAAGATTCCATAAAATACTAATGAAAACTATGAAAGAATTTCCTTGCTTAACTCAGATCTAAAATGGATTTTTTAGAAAATCCATTGGGGAGGATATTCTATGACAACAGAAACATTTTCAAAAAACTGTGGTGTAATAGGAATAGGTTAAGATAGGCTCGCTGTTTATATTTCATGATGTTAAAACAGATGGTGATGAAAGCATAGCATAATTCCTTACCTCTTATTCACGTTTCATAAGGAAATTGTTTTTACTTGAAGGGTGGAAATAATGCTAATTAATACAGGTTAGTCTAATCTAGGAATGGTGAAGAGCCTGTAAGGAGTTTATAGATAGAGTTATTTATGTGGTAATTAGTCAGGTGTGGCACATGCCTGTAGTCTTAGCTACTCAAAGGCTGAGGCCAGGGCAATCACTTGAGCCGAGGAGTTCAAGGCTTCCCTGAGTTATCATCATGCCACTATACTCTACTTGTTTCAACAGGGCGAGGCTCTGGCACTGTAAAAAAAAAAAAATGTGTTTTTTGAGGAATTGATAGTTGCAGGGTACCCTAATTTTCTTTCTGAATAGGGTTATGAAACTAGTACTTGAGTAAAATACCACACTGCCCAGTATGGGAGTCACTAGCCACATGTGACTTGAAATATGCCTAGGTTGAATTGCCATGTCCTGTAAAGTAAAATACTCATTGGAGTATTTATGTGTTGAAATAATAATATTTTCTACATATTGCATTAAATGTTATTAATTTTTTTTTATTAATGTGACTACTGGACTATTTAAAATTGTACATGTGGCTCATATTATATTTCTATTGGATAGGTTTGTGCTTTAGGTGTAGTAACATTTACTAAGTTACTTTTATAAAAGGTGAAATATTTGATCTGAAGAGAAACTAGAGTATAAGTTATTTTTGAATAATTTGAAAATTTAAAGTTAAGATGTAAGAACTGCATTCTTATGATTAAATGGACTTAAAATTGGTTGAACAAACACTGCAAGACTTCTAATAAAAAGGATACAGATATTTAACAGGGGGAGTGACCCTGATATCAGCAGACAATGGAAAATGGAAGCAACGTGTCAGACACTGTGCTGCCACATTTTGTTCAGCATTTTAAGAAATTACCTATTTTTAGGCCGGGTGCAGTGGCTCACGCCTGTAATCCTACTACCTCTCTAGGGGGCCCAGGCAATGTGGACTGTTTGAGCTTAGGAATTTGAGCCCAGACTAAGCAAGAGTGAGACCCCATTTCTACTAAAAATAGAAAAATGAGCTGGGTGGGGTAGTGCATGCCAATAGTCCCAGCTACTCAGGAGACTGAGGCAAGAGGATTGTTCAAGCCCAAGAGTTTGAGGTTGCTGTGAGCTGTGACACTACAACACTCTACCCCCGGGGGACAAAGTGAGACTCTGTCTCAAAAACAAAAACAGGAATAACCTATTTTTTAAGTTGAATTTTTAATTTCAAGGTGATTTTGGATTCACATAGCAATAAGAAATGTTGCAGAGAGATCTTGTGCCCTTTACATAGTTTTCCCCAATGGTGACATTTTGTTAAACTGTAGTACAACATCACAACCAGGATACAATCCACAGATCTTGTTTTCTGTTTTACTTGTATTTACTTGTGTGTATGGGTGTGTGTATATTTATATCTATGTATTTTTATCACATGTGTAGGCTCCTGTATCCACCACCACAATCAGATACCAACCAGTTTTATCACAAGGATCTTATATCTTGTCCTTTTTTTTTTTTTTTTTTTTTTTTTTGAGACCGAGCCTCAAGCTGTCACCCTGGATAGAGTGCTTTGGCATCATAGCTCTCAGCAACCTCCAATTCCTGGGCTCAAGCGAGTCTCTTGCCTCCGCCTCCTAAGTAGCTGGGACTACAGGCGCCCGCCACAACACCTGGTCATTTTTTTGGTTGCAGCCGTCGTTATTGTTTGGCGGGCCCTGGCTGGATTTGAACCCGCCAGCTCAGGTGTATGTGGCTGGCGCCTTAGCCGGTTGAGCCACAGGCGCCGAGCCACATCTTGTCCTTTTATAAACACCTCTATCTTTTTCCTCTCCCACTCCCTAACCTCACCAACCACTAATCTGTTCTTGGTTTCTATAGGTTGGTTGCTTCAAGAAGATTGCATAAAACTGGGCGTGGTAGCTCACGGCTGTAATCTTAGCTAGCACTCTGGGAGTCTAAGGCAGGTGGATTGCCTGAGCACATAGGTTGGAGACCAGTCTGCACTAGAGCAAGACCCCGTCTCTAAAAAAAAAAAAAAAAAAAAAAAAAAAATTACTGGATGTTGTGGTGGGCGCCTGTAGTCCCAGCTACTCGGGAGGCTGAGGCAAGAGGATTGCTTGAGCCCAAGACTCTGAGGTTGCTGTGAGCTATGACACCACAACACTCTACCAAGGGTGACAAAGTGAGAGTCTGTCTCAAAAAAAAAGAAGGTTATATAAATAGGATTATATAATGCATAACCTTATGAGATTAGCTTTTTCACTGAGCATGATTCTTGGAGATTCATCCACATTGTGTGTATCGATAGTTTCTTTTTTCCTTTAAAAAAATTGAGGTAAAATGCATATAATATTTATTTTAACCATTCATAAGTGTATGGTTTAATGACAATAAATACACTCAAAATGTTGTATAACCATCACCACTATCTATATGCCTAAAACTTTTTCATCATGCTGAACGAAAACAGTAACTATTAAACAATGATTCTCCCTCATCACCTGAAAACTTCTACTCTACCTCTGTCTCTATGAATTTTCCTGTTAAGTGTACCTTGTAGAAGAAGAATCATGCAGTATTTGTCCTCTGTTTCTGGCTTATATCACTAAACATGTTTTCAGGGTTTAGCTATATTATGGCATATATCTGAATTTTCTTCTTTTTTATACCTTAATAGTATTTCAGTGTTCAACATTTTTATTAATGACAAAGATAGAATAATTAATGACGTGCTTCCCAAATCCATGTATGATCTGGAATAGACAATATAAGTATATAGTCGTTTTTTCAAAATAGAGATTAGAAATAGTTATCAGACTGAAAGGATAGACTGAATTGATTAAGGTGTCAACATTGATAAATGTAAAAATTTCAGATATGGTTAAACATTTGTGTCACTGTAAAAAAAAATGTGTTATTGTAGATGGTTGTGACATGGCTTAATGGCAGGTAACATGAAAAATACCCAGAGGGTTTCAGTTGATAGCATGTTCAGCATGAGCTCCCAGTGTGATTTGAGTTCCAGTGATAGGAGCATAATGTCCAGAATGAGAACTGTGATTGTTCCAGAGTATTGTGTTCATGTGTAGGTACATTATTTTAAAGGTATTCATTTAAAAAACAGAGGTATATTCAAAATAGAAACCAGGATGATCTGATGGGAAGGTAATAGCCACTCAGTAAAAGAGTAAAAGCTGCTATAAGATGGAGTGGACTGCCTTGGGAGGTAGTCAGCTACTTGTCACAGAATTTGTTCAATCAGAGACTGGATGAATGGTAGGGGGTATAGAGGTGGAGAAGATGCTTGATTACACATAACACCTTTGTGCATTCTCAATCGTGAGATTTTGGAATCATAGAACATCAGGAATACTGGAGTTTAAAGTGTTAATAGTGGTTTTCTCTGGGGGATGGGACTGCAGGAGATTGCCACTTTCCATGGTATGTGTTTAGTTTTCACATTGAGTATATATTACTCTATCAAGAAAAGTAGTCATAAACATACTCTTGTTTTGCAAATCAACACAAATTAATACTTTAAACATTTTAAGAAATAATTGAGTAAATTAATATAAACAATCTTCAGTGTTTAAGCCCCTTTACATGTATTGACAGACATGTATACACATGCAGTTTGGTTCTATGGATTTTTTTTTTTGTCTTTGGAAGACTGATTTTTGCTTCATGTTTCCTTTTATTTTCTCTGTAGTTTTCTGAATGGTGACAAGTGAAAGTTGGTTGGACTTTGGCAGGGCATTCTGTGTGCTCCAATTACTGTCTGCCCCCAGGTTTGAATTATTATTAGATAACTAAATAGTCAGATTCTGACTAATTTCTGTGATTCATTTCCTCCCTTTGAACTGCTGCTGCCTTTACTCCTGTATTGTCTAAAGGTTGTTAGTTTTAAGAGGAAATGAGAGTGGAAAAAATTGTTGTGTCCTCTTAGGAAAATATTTCCTTCTAACCCAGACATCTTTTGCTTTTCCTTAGATGGTTCTGTTCTATCCCCAGAGACTAAGGGTTGGCCCTTTATGATTACTGGGAAAGAATGATTATGACCCTTGTCTCCTGGAAATATTTAGGAGAAACGTTGCTAAGTTGCTTTAGTAAACAGGTTGCAAACAAAAACTGAGTCACACCTTCTCACTTCATTTTTATCTTAGTGAATATTCATTTAGAATTTTGATTTTTTACATGCTGTAATTCTCTCACTTATTTTTAAAATCTGTAACATGTTGTCAGTTAAGAGGTTTATTAACATGCTTCCTTTGCCTTAGCCTAACAGTGCTCTTTTGATGATTTTTTAGGCCAGCAGTTAGCAATTGAAATGGTGGACAATCATGGAGATTGCTGCTTGGCGCCAACATAAAGCTGTTTGATGTTTGAGATGGTAGTGAGAAATGTGTTAGCACTTGGTACAAGAGCTCTCACAGGCTGGTTGCTTTCAATATTTATAAAAAGTTTCTAGAAGTCTCTGTTTACAGTTCACTACAATGTTCCCAAAAGCTTTTTGGCCCTGGTAGTAAAGTCTGTAGAGTGTATGAATTATGATTTTAATGGCTACAAACATTTTTCTTGAATATGGTTCTTTGCTTGCTCTCTCTAAACTTCAGAAATTCTTCACTTGGAATAACAGTAGTTGTTGCTGTGATAGTATGTGTATAATTCACAACTCTCAGTCATGGGTTTGCATTCTTGTCTGCATTAAATGAATATCTTCAGGGTAAAAGAGCAGTAATTATTAATGTAGTAATAGAAACTTTCTATAAGAGTAATATAGGAACAAAAGTGGTAATATTTTTGGGAAGAAACCTCAATTCAAGGAAATTTATTTAAAAAAAATATTATAATACTTCTGTAAGTTGATCACCCAAATGACTAGAGGTGGTCAACATAAGGACCTACACGTGCTGTACTGATACAAACACATGGTGCGTGTCCGGTCTATGAAAATTAGGTCAACATAAGGAGGTGGTCAACGGTGTGAGGTGGTCAGCGTCAGAGGTTCTGCTGTATTCTGTACCCTTTATATAAAAGGCTGCTTGCTAGGCCTTGGTCCCAGGCTTCAAGAAGCATATAGCATAGTTGTAAGGGATTTATAATTTAAAATTCAGAGGAGACAGAGTAAGGAAAGCACCCCTGTATGAATTCTTTAGAAGGCAAGTTAGCAGTGTTTCCCTTTTTTTTGCTTCTTACCTTTGACTTAAAGTTCAAGAGTAGGCTATCCCTGGATGTAGGCAGGGCAGCAAGCTGTCTACTATATCCATAGCAACTCCATATTATTCTCCTGCTTTTAAGTTGGTGTGGGAGCAGGGAGGTGTGGTATAGATGAGGGGTGGGGGAAGGTATTTTCAGATCCAGTTGCTGCTTTAGTATTCTTTAGGATTTACAGGCTTCTGGGATTTAGTGCAGCTGGAGAAATGTTTTAAGGGAATGAGAAAACCTGGATGGGAACTGGGGACAGATTTACAGTCTGTTATAAATAAAAATCATTGGAAAAGCTTTCTAACTCTGCTAATATAATAAAGTTAATAATTATAGTGATCAAAAAGAATTTATTTGGGGAAAATGGAGGGAAAGTTGGAGTAAAGTATTATGAGTAAGTGCCCTGTGGGCTCTGAGAAATTCTTCTCATTCTTCCCTCAGTTTTATGTCCAACAGATCAAAAATTGCCTCCTCAAGTAAAGAATAGAGCATAATAAAGTAAGTGTACCTTACATGTCGGAATTAGGTCTTAGAGCAAATGTTAGAAAAGACGCTTTTCTGCTTTGTGTTGTTTGTTTTAGATAAAATAGGGGGAGGGGCAAAAAGCTAATGAGTCCTTTTAGAAAGTTTATTTTAAGCAAGGAAATAGGAATTTTTAATTGTTTTGAAAAAGGAACTGTTGAGTACTGATAGCTATTATGTTAGTATCCTAGCCTCATATTTTAATATAAATAACAAGGGTTATAAAGAACAAAGCATAGGCTCGGCGCCTGTGGCTCAACAGGCTAAGGCACCAGCCACGTGCACCTGAGCTGGTGGGTTCGAATCCAGCCTGGGCCTGCCAAACAACAATGACGGCTGCAACCAAATAATGCCCAGGCGTTGTGGCAGGCGCCTATAGTTCCAGCTACTTGGGAGGTGGAGGCAGGAGACTCGCTTGAGCCCAGGAATTGGAGGTTGCTGTGAGCTGTGATGCCACGGCACTCTATCCAGGGTGACAGCTTGAGGCTCTGTCTCAAAGAAAAAAAAAAAAAGAACAAAGCATAAGGAAGTAGTATATAAAACTTAAAATTTCTTATCTGAGGAAATTCTTTATTTGGCACATAGTTTTTAATGGTCACCCCTCTGCTTAAAATCTTCTGCCTGAAGAATAAAGCTTAAAATCTGTTAGCTTTGGTATTGCAAACCCTTCATGATTTGACCCCAGTCCAGCCTTCTAACCTCTTATTTTTTCTCCTTTCCTTTTGCTTTTGCTGTGCTGGGTTCTTGAGAGGTACTTTACGGTTTTCCGTCTTTGTTCACATGTTTTTTGTGTGAGATGTCCTCCTGGGTCCTTTTCTACTGGTCAAAATGCTGTTTATTTCTCAGGGTCCCAACCCTTTTGTTTATACTATTCTTAAGACATTATTATTATTATATTCAGCTAGAGCCAGAATACGTTTGGGTGTGTTTTCGAAGGCAAATATTATGCACACTTATGGCTGCACCGGAGACTACCTGCGCTGGACCACTAAATAGACACCATTAGCTGTTTTTGTTGAATACTTGGTTTTGGACTGTGTTTCAGCACTTTATCTTCATCCACCCACTGTGCCAAATGCTTGTGATTGTTCAAAAGAATCCACTTCTCATCTTGGCACCTGTGACTCAACAGGCTAAGGCGCCAGCCACGTACACCTGAGCTGGCGGGTTCGAATCCAGCCTGGGCCCACCAAACAACAATGACAGCTGCAACCAAATAATGCCCAGGCGTTGTGGCAGGCGCCTGTAGTCCCAGCTTCTTGCGAGTCAGAGGCAGGAGACTCACTTGAGCCCAGGAGTTGGAGGTTGCCCTGAGCTGTGATGCCACAGCACTCTATCCAGGGTGACAGCTTGAGGCTCTGTCTCAAAAAAAAAAAAAGAATCCACTTTTCATCACACATCACAATTTGATATAGAAATTTCTCCCTTTATGTCATGACAACAAAGAAAGAAACCCTTTGGGATGATTTCTCTTCTGATGCTTGTTTAATCCGCACAGAACTTGTCTATCCAGCTTCTTTACCTTGCCTATGTGTTCCAAATGGCCCAATATTGTTGGAATAGTAACATCGGATCTAACTGCTTGTCAGTTGAGATGAATTCACTACTGCAGCTTTCAGCTCATTGTCTACTGTGGTCTTCGGTTGCCCATGTGGCTCATTTTCAAGATTAAAATTACCAGAATGAACTTGTCAAACCATCAGTGCACTGTGTGTTCATTAGCCACATCTTTCCTAAGGCTTTCTTGGTATTTCAAGCTATCTGTTCTTTCTTGATTCCATGATAGAACTTGTATTTGAAAATAACATGAATTTTTGACTTATCTATGATTTTATATAAATTCTTTTTTTTTTTGGTAGAGACAGAGTCTCACTCTATTGCCCTTGGTAGAGTGCCATGGCGTCACACAGCTCATAGCAACCTCCATCTCCTGTAGGCGATTCTCTTGCCTCATCCTCCCGAGTACCAGGGACCACAGGTGCCTGCCACAACACCCAGCTATTTTTCTGTTTTTTGCAGTTCAGCTGAGGCCGGGTTTGAACCCACCACCTTCGGTATATGGGGCTGGCGCCCTACTCGATGAGCCACAAACGCCGCACTACATAAATTCTTTAAAAAAAAAATTTGAAAGCTAAACACAAACCAAAACATACGTTTGAAAGAATGATGATGTAGCGCCACAATAACAAGTGTCAAACTAAAATGTCAAACTAAGTACTTAAGGAAATTGGACATTTCTACCTCATGCTATGGCTTAAAAGTCATATTACAGTGATGTGCTGCACACAATGGATGCATAGTAAATTGGAATTAAATTACTGAAGTAGAAACTATGAATTGGGAGATCTAGGTATAATTTACCTAAATTTTTTTTGATTACTAGTGATTAATTGACTGGTTCCCCGAAAAGGAAAAGGCTGGAATGACCATTATACATTACTGAGAAGTTCACATACAGATCTGAGGAAGACTATTCCTTTCTATACACTTTAAAAATAACATTTAGAATTATGTTTAGCACAATTTGAATCTCATTAAATTGTGTTCCATCAAATAGAATTTTAAAATTCTGTGTTGGGAATTAGAAAGGTGATAAAGTCAGACTTTGTCCTTTTTCCCCTTTAAATTCTAGCTTAAAAGTGTTAATTTTAGGTATAGGTGAATTTATTTAAATAGCTTTCTTGGAACAGTCCTTTGGGCTTTTTCTGTTTATGAAACAGAAACATTTTCCATTTTAAAGAAAGCCAATTTATTATGTTCACAAAGTCTGACTTTTTGCTGGAGTCGAGTTTGGGGATAAGTGGTTATTTAGCCTCTTTCCTCTAAAAGTTGGCTTAATAAATGAAGTTAGTGAAGAAAATTAAGGTTTTTATTGTGTTCCTCTGTTTGAATCTGGTCAGACAGTGTCTTTTCACCATACCGTATTGTTGATTAATAACTCTCCTGCTTACTGTTCGGTGGCCAGCTGGAAAAGAGCAGTCTCATCATGATTTTCTCCCTTCTAATGGAAAGCTTACACCTCTGATACCTCAGAATAGAAAACTCTATAATTCATGTCTGAGCATAACAGTGAAATGACAGAATATACTATTAGAAATGATTTTCCTACATCAAACTTATTTATCAGTTTTGTTGGAACGTCTTGAACAACCAAGCTTCAGAATTGTGATTTTTACTTCTGCATTTCTTTTTGACTTCTGACTCCTATTCTTGTGTGTATTTTCTATTTGTTTTCTTGATTTCTGACTTTGATTTCAGTAAGGTCATAAAACAGAAGTACAAGAGTGAATTCAAATCAATGGATACTTTGCTGGGACAGCCAGCGTACTGATATTAGGTGTGGTTGTGTCTCTTAATGAGCTGTCGTCGGGAGAGATCCTTTTAATCCATTTGTGCCAGTGGGAAGATGAAGAGCATGGTTTTTAGAGAAAGGGGTTCCATACTTAATAGGCAAAGACTTCTTGGATGCATAAACGAATATATAATGTCAGCTGTCCCATTATATTTCAATAGTTGATAATAAAATGTTAATACATTTACTGATTGATATATTTAATTATAAACGTAATTGACAACTTTTTCTCCCTGAGATACAACAGTTAATGAACTTAATTGAGTTCTTGAAAGAGCAGCCTTTAGTTGACCATGGCTAATACATGTATAGATTTTAACAGTACATGTATGAGCCATGGATAAATATACAGAAAAATCTGATAGTGCGAAGTATTTCCATACAGATAGCATAAGAGGCATGTGCTGTGAGAAGAGTGACCATGTTCCCTGTGGCCTGTGGTCACCACTGTTAACATTTCCTGTGTTATGTGTTATCTATAACACAGGAAAATGACTATGCTTATGGATTATTTGTATCTCAAACTTATATTTGCTTAGTCCACTCGTTTCTGTTTGTTCCTATTCTGTGTTTAGCCATGTGCTGCATAATAACATTTTGGTCAAAAATAAACTGAATATGTGATGGTCTCATAAGATTATAATATCATATTTTTACTGTACCTTTTCTTTTTTTTTTTTTAATTGTTGGGGATTCGTCGAGGGTACAAGAAACCAGGTTACACTGATTGCATTTGTTAGGTAAAGTCCCTCTTACAATCATGTTTTGCCCCCAAAAGGTGTGGCACACACCAAGACCCCACCCCCCTCACTCCTTCCCTCTCTTTGCTCTTCCTTTCCCCACCCCTCCCTCATTCTCTCTCTCTCTGCTCTCCCCTTTCCCCACCCCCACCGTGTCATTAATTGTCATTAATTGTCCTCATATCAAATTGAGTACATGTGATTCATGCTTCTCCATTCTTTTTTTTTAATCTTTTTAAATTAAATTTTATTTTATTTTATTTTATTATTAAATCATAGCTGTGTACATTAGTGCAATTAAGGGGTACAATGTGCTGATTTCATATACAATCTGTTAACATTTTCAGCTATTTCTTTTCTTAAAGTTTCATAGTTCTCTTTATAGAGACCTTTCACATCCTTTGTTAGGTAAACTCTCAAATATTTCATCTTCTTTGGCACTACTGTGAAAGGAATAGAGTCCTTGACTATTTTTTTGGCTTGGCTATTGTTGGTATATATAAAGGCTACAGATTTATGGGTGTTGATTTTGTAGCCTGAAACATTGCTGTATTCCTTGATCACTTCTAAAAGTTTTGTAGTAGAATCCCTGGTGTTTTCCAGATATACAATCATATCATCTGC
>CAUYRH010001328.1:0-13906 GCA_963574655.1 Perodicticus potto
ACATAGTAAATGAGAAAATATCATGAATGTTATATTAATCAGGTTGATAAAAATATCTCTAATTGTATGTGAAGCCCACACACTGTACTCCTTGACTGAATTATTGTACACAGCTATGACTCAATAAAAAAAAAAAAATTAGTACAAAAAAAAAAGAATATGTCTTATGAATATTAATGAATCCTTTTAATACAAAACTTAATGCAGTCATTTAGCAAATGTAAAATTTAAAGTTTCTATGAAGTAGTCACTGCTGCAGGATTATAACAAAAGCAGACGAAAGCATTGCCCTTCCCTCTGGGGTATATGAGTCTAATCATAGTGCGAAGCAACCAGAGGGTTTTTAAATGTGAGAAGCATTGTATTTGTGTAGATGGTTTAAAGATCATTAACAGGAGAATGGTTTAATACATTATGGTGCATTCATAGATATATAGAAATATATATCCATGTGCACATCCAAGACCATGGATGACTCTCACAGACATCACATTGAGGGAAGGAAGTCAGGCATCCAATGTTCATACAGCATGACTCTATTTGTATGAAGTTCAAGAACAAGCAACACTAAGCTATGACTTTAAGGCAAGGAGTGTTGACTTCTGTGTGTGGGCATTGATGAAAATACTCAACAAGCTAATATGTAAGATCAGTACCCACAAAAACACACATTTACTCACATACACAAGGAAGAGTAGTTGGCATTTGAGCGTGTGAATTTTCCTTTGGATTCTGCACCCACTCTCTCTGCGACATTATTTTATTCTTCTCTAGTCCTCAGTCTCCCCACACAGGGATTTACCAAAAATTATAAGACCCAAGTAAAGAGGCATGTTGTGGCAAATTCACTGTGATACCAAACAAGATAAAATTTCTAAGAGAGAAGACAGTTATGCAAAGTTTGTCCGCTTAGTTTCAAATGAAAAACTAAAAAATCCACAAACCAATAAAGACCTAGGAAAGCCTGTTTCTCTTTCCTTCCTGTCTCCCTCCCTCCTTTCCTTCCTCCCTCCCTCTCTCCCTTCCTTCCTTCCTTTCATCTTTTGTTTTCTTTCTTCTTTTTTAAATTTATATATTTAGCAAAGCATGTTTCTAAAATTGGTCTGATATATGTGAGATCCTGGACAACAGTTGCTCCTTCTGGTGATCACTGTTCAGCCACTGGGGAGATCCATGTGGCTGCTCATCTGCATAGACAGCTACACACAGTAACACAGAGAGGTTCAAAAAACTCTCCCCTACACCAGAGAGATCTCCCTCGATTTCAGCATTGATTTACAAATGTGCTGGTTCTCACATGAACAACTCTACTTTTTCTCAGTGGCAAGAGGCACTTACTGAATCAAGATTGGCTCACTATTTATTTTAAAACAACACAACACTTGGACTAACATGTCCCTGATTTCACTTCCATGCTTACCAACTTCACAAGATATTCAATGTTTGTTCTTTGCTCCAGTGCAAACACTGACAAACTCATGATGGCTCACACAAACACACAACAACAATAAGAACATCATTTAGGAAAACAGCACCACACATCCACACAAACACAGCTGAGAGACACTGATGTGCCAAACTTGTGAATCCTTCCCAAGTTGTTTGTAAAGTCCTGCCAACAAGAGTGCACAGTGGCAAGTTCAGGAACTTAATTGTCAGACCCTTTCATATGAAACAGTTGTAAATTCTAGCTGGGCTTGAAATTGTTTATCTAAGATTGTGCCATCATCATGTCACTTTGTGCCTGGTTTGTATCTTGCTGGCATATTATGTGGAATGGTTCCTACGCTTGCACTCAGCTACAGGCCTTGGAACAACCACACTGGTATCACCTAATGCAGAATCTCAGGTCCCATCCAGACCTACTGAATGACAATGCATTTCAACAAGGTCGCCACAAGATTTAAAGACATATTAACATTTGAAAGGCATTGGTCCTACCTGTTTTGATGATTATATACTGACCTTGGCCTTGGAACTGAAGAAAGACTTGGGGAAGAGATGGATGGGGAGGTGGGAGGTGAGCAAGCGTGGGCCCTCCTTCTTATTTGCTGCTGCAAACCCAGGATCAGTCTCTATCCAGGGTGAGCGATCCCAAATGGGCACAGACTGGACCCACTTGGTATCCCCCTTGGAGTGAATCAGGCAGAGAATTTCAACCAACCAGTGTGTTCCTAGATAAAGAGGGGGAAATGATGGTTACTCCAATCAGGTTCTAAAAACAAATGGTAAAATACACATAGCATACGATGTACTGGGTTTTTAAAAGTTATTTATTATTATTATTATTATTTTCTTGGTAGAGACAGAGTCGCACTTTATTGCCCTTGGTAGAGTGTCATGGCATCACAGCTGACAGCAACCTCCAACTCCTGGGCTTAGGCGATTCTCTTGCCTCAGCCTCCCAAGTATCTGGGACTACAGGCGCCCACGACAACAACTGGCTATTTTATTGTTGCAGTTTGGCCTGGGCCGGGTTAGAACCCACCACCCTCAGTATATGGGGCTGGCATCCTAATAACTGAGCCACAGGCGCTGACCACAATGTACTGTTTTTAAGCATACAGTTTAGTAGTGTGCACTATTTTTCTGTTGTTACACAACCATTCTCCATGTTTGTAATCTTGCAAAAAAAAATAGAGTCTTGAGACCCTATTCATATTACACAACAATTCCTCATCCCCTCCTCCCTCAGCCCTGGCGACACCTTATGTAAGTAGAACCATCAGTGTGTGCATTTTTGTGACTGGATAACTTAATTTAGTGTAATGTCCTCAGGTTTATCCATGCTGTACCATGCATCAGCATTTTCTTCCTTTTGAAGGAGGAATCCTGTTTCCATTGTATCTATTTGCCACAGTTTGTTTATCCCTCATGTGTCGATGGGTGTCAAAGTTGCCACCATCTTTTGGCCATTTTCTGAACTCTTTGAATAAGTCCCCATCACTGTTTGTTTGTCAGGGTCCTGCCACTTGCAGCACCTTTGGCCTCAATCTGGCCTCTTTGCAGACTCTCACCCCCAGGGCCCCACTCCTATCTAGACATGATCTATGTCTCCCAGTCCCTTGGATGTGTCAGGCCCTTTTCCAATTTCTGGCCATCACCCACGATGCTTCCTCTTTGTGAAAATATCCCTTCTTAGTAAGTCATCTCGCTTTCACTCTTTCTATTTCACTTTAGATTCTGTTCCTTCTGATAGGATTTCAGTGGTCATCCTTCTACTTGTTGTGGGGCGTTGGGTGTGTGGATATCCCGACCTGGTTGGAATGCCAGCTGGGAAAATGATACTGATAATAATTTACTCTAATATACAAAATCTGAAAATGTCCGTAGATGGCTTACATTAACTCAGGCTGAGCAGACCAAGAAAATACAGCACCTTCCTGGCTTCTTCAGAAGGCTTTTATTAATTTTTAACAAAGGTGCAAAACATAGGGTTGAAAGAATCTTAAGTTTTCCAGGAAGACTGGATAAAGAGAAAGGCAGGGCAAGTGGCAGGAGTTGGTAAACAGCCCAGAGTGCATGTGAATGGAGGGGGACACAGAAGCTAGTTCTGTTCAGGTGGGGAAAGTAAGCCAGGTTTTCTAATTTAACTATATAGTCAAAGAGTTTAATCCTTCCCATCTGCTGACCTGAATGCATAGGCCTAGTCTGGCCTGTCCAGGCCCCTCTGGGTCCTTTCCCTCTTCCATTGTTTTAAAGAAACCCAAGGGATGGTCTTCCTGGCTGTGTTTTCTGCAGACCTCAGAATTAAGGTTCAGTGCTCCACTGAGAAGTCCACCTATCTACCTCCCACACCTGCTGATATACACACCTGAATCAGCCTTAATGTTCACTTCTCTGGGTCCTCCCCCTCTGAATACTCACTTTACTGTGTAATTCCCTGACTGAATCCTTTTCTTTGAATGTAGGCAGTCCCTCACCCCAAAGCATTGTACATTGTCTGCCATGAGAAAGTGTTCTAGGGTGGTGCCTGTGGCTCAGTGGGTAGGGCACCAGCCCCATATACCAAGGGTGGTGGGTTCACACCCAGCACTGGCCAGCTAAAATGGCAGTGATAACTGCAACAAAAAATAGCCAGACATTGTCGCGGATGCCTGTAGTCCCAGCTACTCAGGAGGCTGAGGCAAAAGAATTGCCTAAGCCCAAGAGTTAGAGGTTGGTGTGAGCTGTGACACCACAGCACTCTACTGAGGGTGACGAAGTGAGACTCTTGTGTCAAAAAAAAAAAAATGTTGTAATCAGGACCTTAGGAGGTGGCTCCTGCCTGTCATCGGTGAGGATAGCTTATGGACCAATGATTCAAGTCAGGCTCAGCAATATAGCAAAACCCCATATCAATAAAAAAAATGTTTTTAAAAAATTAACTCAGCTAGGACTCCTCCCTGTAGTTGCAGTTACTTTGGAGGGTTGTTTGAACCCAGGACTTTGGGGTATGATTGGGCCACTGCACTGTAGCAGAGCCACAAAGTGAGAAGAAAATCACCCCAGTCCTCTACAAGATTACAAGGAACACAGACACAGCCCTTCTCAGTGCAGGATTTTGTTTCTTACCTGATTTTGGGAAAGTCATGGTTACTACATCTTCATCCTTTATGACAAACTCTTCTCCTACTTTTCTGAGGATTTCAGTGCTGTAGGTGACCCGTGGAAAAGGGATCCCTTCATACCATAAGTTGTCGTCTAACATGATGATCAAGTCCTTGTCGTGTTGTGAGGGTTTCAGCTGCAGCCACTGCTGGAGGCTGTGGCACCTGCTGGCAGGTTAGGTTTTCTAGTAAAGAGAAAACAATCATTAATCTCTGCCCAGTTTAGTGCAATGTCTGCTGGCTGAGTCAGAGAAGTGGGTATGGTGACTGACAGCTACAAGTTTAATGAAATGGAGCAGTTATGAACTCAGTAAAACATTGTGGAGGTAGTCTGAGTTTTAATTCATGAGAGTGAACAGGAAATTCAGTGACATAAATGCAAGGACATACAAATACGTGCACATTTCAAAACATTTAAGGCTCAGTGGCTCACGCCTGCAATAATATGACTTTAGGAGGCTGAGGTGGGTGGATTGCTTGAGCTCAGGAGTTCAAGACCAGCCTGAGCCAGAGTGAGACTTTATCTCTCCTAAAAATACAAGAAAACTAGCTGGGCATTGTGGGGAGTGCCTATACTCTCACCTACATGAAAAGCTGAGGCAAGAGGATCACTTGTGCCCCAAAATTTGAAGTTGCTGTGAGCTGATGCCCAGAGTGACATTGTGAGACTCTGCGTAAAAAAAAAAAATGATAAATATATTTTCAATAAGGTTCATTTTTTATGAATAAAGATGTATAGAGAAATTGCACAGTGAGCACAAAGTGTTCCCATAATTTCAGATTTCCTTAATTGTTACCTGAGGGGCTTTTTCTCCTCCACAATCCCATCCAGGACATCAGATTACACAGAAGGTCAAGTCTTTTTCAGCTCCTTGTGGTTGTGACAGTCTCTCAGACATTCCTTGTTTCTCATGTCCCTGACAATGTGGAGGAATCCTAGTCAGTTATTTTGTAGAACGTCCCCTCAGTGGGATTTGTTGGCTGTTTTTGCTCACAATTAGACTGGGTTCATGGAATTTAGAGAGAAAGGTCATAGAAACAAATACCATTACCATCACTAATAATCAAGGGAACTTACTATCAACATGGTCATCTGAGGTCACGTGATCCAGGTCTCCCCATTGTTACTTTCCATTTCCCTTCTTCCCTTTCTCTGTCTAGAATTTAGTCATCAGATCACATTGTGTAAACCCCAATCAAGAAATATTCTGAAAACAGTAAGTCTGTCCTCTTTAACTTGTCACATGATTATGAAAACAAGGAAAACTGAGCACACGTCTCAGACTGAAGGAACATGAAGCTTCGTACTGTGTGAATCCTGGACCATACATGCACACCATGCTGCAATTATATCATGGGAACAGTTGGCTGAATGTGAACATGCAATGTGGATTTAGATAATGTTGCATAATATTGTACAACTGTCAGGTTCCCTGATTTCTGTAATTTTACCATGAACACATAGAATGTATCCTTATTCTTAGAACATACACCCCAAAGTTTTGAGGGATAAATGAGAATAATTGGCCAGGTACAGTGGCTCACATGTGTAATCTTAGCACTCTGGGAGGCTCAGGTAGGAAGATCACTTGAGCTCAGAAATCCAAGACCAGCCTGAGTACCAGTGAGACCTCATCCCTATGACAAAAAAAAATAAAATTAGCCTGCCATAGCAGTGTGTACCTTTGGTCTCACTCTCAGGAGTCTGAAGCAGAAAGATCACCTGATCCCAGGAGTTTGAGGTTGCTATGAGCTGTGATGACACCACTATATTCTAGCCCAGCCAACACAGTAAGATTCTGTCTGAAAAAATACCAGAAAACCCTTCCTCTACAACAACCGAGGCAGTAACAACTGTATATTTATATAAAAAGTGTATTCATATGAAAAGAATGCAGCTGAACACTTACCCTCCAATGTACACATTAATTAAAACGGATCAAATACCTGAAATATCCTAAAACTCTTAGAATAAAGATAGCAGTAAATGTCCATGACCTTGGATTTGCCAGGGGTTTCTTTACAGGGACAGTGAATTGTGAGGTCATGTGCCCATCACTGCATTTCCATTGCCAAACAAGTGATCTTTTGTTTAGAACAGATGATACATGGATTTCTATATTGGTCAATCCAGCCTTCTGTCAGTCCCCAGATAGTGTCAGTGGGGGAGGCATTATATACTGGAACGTGTCAGTTATAAGGCCAACCATTGCCTCCTTCAGTTTGAAATGTATTTGATGTGATGACCTTGTGAAGTGATTGCTTGGCAACCCCTTGAGGGATGATACACACAAAAGGCTCAGAATTAATCCTGGGACCAACAACCAGGTAGCTGGTAACCAACTCTTGGGTAGTTGAGAGACAGTGGGTCCCCAAAACCCACCCTCCAGGAAATATCCTTTGTACAGATAAATTTTAGGGTAAAACATGAGTAGCTGGTCATGTCTTAGATGTTTCTTTGAAAAACTCATGAACACTGGATGTGTTAGATAACTATAGTAAACCTCTGCAAGTTAACCTCTCAAAAAACTTCCCTCAGTGCACATCATAGCAAAGGTTGTGGGGATCCAGGCCCCCATAATTTCACTGTTGATTTTTCTCTGAAAGAGTAACCTGAAGCAAGGTAGGACACATGGCTGCAGAGGTCATGAAGGATCAAGAGCAAATGCGACTGTCAGACCTTGAAGATTGGGTTTCATGCTGAAGGCAAGCATCCAAGGATGGTGGTAAAGAGAAAATGAACTGTCCAAAGTATAAGAGGTAACTGCATTACAGTCTAGAAGGGTCACAAGTGTGCAGGTACAGACACCAGTAATGTCTTGTATGTTGATCTAGGTGAGAGGTAACAGTGGCTCTGGTCAATAAAGTGCCAATAGAAGCAGCAGTAAGTGGTTAGCGATTATCTAAAAAAAATGTGTTGAATTTGGAATCATTCTAGGCCCCAGGGGCCCCAGAGTGAACATCTTAAGTTTACATTTTAGTGTGCAGGCACAAGGAATAAGCCAATAAATAAAGACATACCTGTCAGTGATGAATATTCCTAGGGAAAAGTTTAGGCTTAAGTAATGGAAAGGTTACTATTTAATATAGTGTTACAATTGTAGGATTTCCTGAACACAGCAGCATCTCATCAGAGACCAGAATGAAGATATTAATCAAGGTCTTGAGAGTTGATTAGTATGTAGAGGAGAGTGGGGAGGGGCAGGGGGAGTGGGTGGGAAAAGGAAGATGCATGTGAAATGTCAGAATCATGCCAGCCCTTGGGTGAGGCTAGGGCGGATCTACTTATCTAGTGAGATCAATGTGTAGATTGGGGGAGTGAGGAGAGATGCCCTCAATGTTGCACAGGTTAAATTCAAGGCATCAATGGCTATCTCCAGGCTGGTAGAGCTCAGGAGACAGATCAAAGTGGAGAGAAGGGACTTAGCATACAGTTGTGAGAAAAATTGACAAATTGCAAGTGCTTGAGAAAGTCCAGGGATTCTGCATAACTAAAAGTATAGAGATTCCAGTCATACAAACCTCCCTGAGACTGATAGAAACAAAGGATTAAGGGAGTTTTGTAAAGAGGAATTTCCTGAAAACCAGTGGTCGAAGGTCAAGTGGTAAGGATTGGTTTGTCTTGGAAGCCAATGAAAAGCTGACTTTCAGAAAGCCACACATTAGGAGAGTGGAGAGGAATATAGTAGTCTTTGTTACTACAGAGGTGGTAGGGATTCAGAAGATAGCGTGGACGATTTATCAACTGTGTCAGCTGTGATCAGTTACCAGAGGCTGGCTGGAGCTCTGTTGTCACATAGGAGAGTAGGTGGACTTCACAGATTTGGGTTCTAGCAGAGACAGAGCCTTGTAGCCCTGGGCTGGTGAGATGTAGATACAAGGTGGGTGTCAGGTGAGGTCTGAGAATGGACTCCACGCGCCCCCTAGCGTCCATATTTTATACCATAGTCACCATTTCCTTCCATGAACCATTCAAGGTATTGTTCTACGGACTTTTGTTCGTGAGCTGAATTAAGAAATAGCCAGACATAGTAACATCCTTGGGATTTCTGATGACATAAATCAACTTAAAGGGAAAAACAGGATAATGAAAAATCAACACATTTATTTCCCACTTTTAAAAATCTTTTAAAAAAATGGAGAAAGTTCAATTCTTAGGAAATGCTTATTGAACATCAATGGATTCTTTTAATAAATTACTTAGTACATTCGTTAATGAAATATAATATATAAAGTTTCTATGAAGTAGTCACTGTTCCAGGAATATAACAATGGAAGAGCAAAGAATTGTTCTTCCCTCTGGGGTATATTAGTCTATTCACAGGGGGAAGCAACTGTAAGGTTTTAAAATGTCAATTGTAGGCTGTTTGTGGTGGTTCATGCTTATAATCCTAGCACTCTGGGAGGTCGAGGTGGGTGGATTGCCTGAGTTCATGGAGTTGAGATCAGCCTGAGCAAGAATGAGACCCCTGTCTCTCAAAATAGCCGGGAATTATGGTGGGTGCCTGTGGTCCCAGCTACTTGGGAGGCTGAGGCAAGAGAATCACTTGAGCCCAAGAATTTGAGGTTGCTGTGAGCTGTGAGTACTTACTATTAAAGAATTAAAGAATTTAGGCGGGACATGGTGGCTCACACCTGCCATCACAATCAGAGCACTCTACCAAGGGAGACAAAGGAAAAATGCCGGTCATCCTGTATTTACATAGATAAAGATCACTGAGAAGACAATGGATTAATACATTATGATGCATTCATAGATATTCCCTCTAGGCCAAGTGACACAGCAGAATTTTACCTAAAAAAGAATATTAAATTTTGAACACACTCTTGGATAATTCTTATATTATTTCTGCAGCACTCTGTATGTTTGAAACATTACAAACATTTTACATTTTAAACAGTCTGAGGTGCAATAACATTTGTAGGGGTACAATGGTGATTTTTAACAAGCAAGTAGTCAAAGATACAAAGATTTGTTAATTCAGGGCTACAGGATGAAATAGTACTTTTTATGCAATCATTCCCAGTCATGCACATGTACAGGGACAGGAGAAAAAGTATCAGTATCCACATAAGATCCAGAAATATCTTAGATATTATTCCCAGGGGAACAGTTCCCAAGGAAGATCTGCCATCTTCTCCTGGAATAGTTTGTCAAAGGCTTCAGCTTGGGCCACCGTGAAGTAATTTTTCCAGTCCCCAGTTATGCCTGGAAAACAGGAAACAGACACTCAGGTCAGGTAGGGTGTGTGTGTATGTGTGTGTGAGACTTGAACACAGCTCTTCCTTGGTGTGTTCTTATCGACCATCACCGTGGACTTTATGACTAATACAGCAGAATGGGCACTGGTCCCTTGGTGGGCCCTTGTGCCTCCTGGCAGCACAGCTGTTTACACTCCTGCCTGCCTGGAGGAGACTTCTTACCTCCTCCTCTCTCCCAGCCCTTCCTGTGCACAGTCCCTCCGTAGTCATGCCCACTGCATCTGCTGACACACCCAGAGTCAAGCCACTTCCCACCACCCCTGTTTCTACCACCCTGATCCAAGCCAGCATCATTTCTTGCCTACATTATGGTGACAGACTGTAAGCATTGGGATTGCTGTCCTGAATAAGTTAGTCTCAGATGGCAGCCCTCTTGACCTCTTGACAAGTGAAGCCACATCCTGACCCATTCCTGTTCAAGTTCTTCATGGACTTTGAATATCACTCAGACAAGTATGTCAGGCGCTTGTAAGGTTGCCAAGGATCTGTGTCCTTGTGACTTCTCTGACTCTGTCCCCTGCGATGACCCATTTGTTCACTGTGCTCCATCACATTGGGACTTGTGATTCTGCCTCAGGGCAGATGTCCCCACTGCTCAGACCTTGTGCATTTCCTGAGTCTTCTCTCTGCAGTGCTGTTCTCCCAGGTGTATCTGGGTCCTGCCTGTTTGCCTTTCCCAGTCTTTGGTCCAACACAGTCTTCTCAGTGAGGTTCTCTCACACCCCACTTAGAACTGCAAGCCCCCATCCTGCTATATGTTCCTTCATAACACTTCCCTGTAGGGTGGGCTCTGTGCATTTCCCTTTTGTGGTTGTGTAGATAGCATGCATCCTTAAGGTAAAATTTATAAGATTTAGAAAGTTACAACTTTGTATTTAATGGTCAAAGAGTTAGTGTTTTGTTTTGTTTTGTTTTTTAATGTATTTGTTGGGGATTCATTGAGGGTACAAGAAACCAGGTGAGTTAGTGTTTTAAAGATGAACAGAAATATAGTAAGTACTCAAGGAATATTTGTTAAAAGAATGACTAAAAGAATTTAAAAATGTAGGCAGGGCATGTGGTTCACATTTGCCATCACAATTACTAGGAAGGCTGAGTTGGAAGGATGGCTAGAGCCCAGGAATTCAAGGCTATCCTTGGTAACAGGGGGAGACCCTAGTCTTTACCAAAAAATAAGAAAAAGTAGGCTGCAAGTAGTGTTCCATCTGTGTTAAGTTCTAGTTACTCAGGAGGTTGAGGTGGGAGGATAGATTGAGCCCAGAAATTTAGTGACCTATGATTGCACCGCTGCACTCTAACCTGGGCAACAAGATGAGACTTGGCATTAAGAAAATATAAAAAATTACAAAATGTACTAATATTATCTTTGTTTGAACAGATGAGGAGGAAAAAATGCCTAGAAGGGTGACATGGTTAAAGTGATGGATGTTAGGGCCAAGAGCAGAGGCTCACACCTATAATCCCAGCAGTCTGGGAAGCCAAGGTGGGTGGTTCACTTGCACTCAGGAGTGGACACCAGTCCGAGCAAGAGTGAGCCCCTGTCTCTAAAAATAGCCAGGCATTGCGGAGGGCTCCTGTAGTCCCAGCTACTTGGGAGGCTGAGGAAAGAGAATTGTTTGAGCCAAAGAATTTGAGGTTGTTGTGGGCTATGATGCCATGGCACTCTTTCAAGGATGACAAAGTGAGACTTTGTCTCACTTTCAAATTGACTTTGTCTCAAAAAAATTTTAAAAAATAAGAAATAAAAATAAAGTGATGGATATAAATTTGAAGTCAAAGACCTTGATGCCAGAAGTCTTACCCTTCATTACATG
This sequence comes from Perodicticus potto, assembly GCA_963574655.1. Lineage (NCBI taxonomy): Eukaryota > Metazoa > Chordata > Mammalia > Primates > Lorisidae > Perodicticus > Perodicticus potto. Next base: position 11,666 of record CAUYRH010001328.1, read on the forward strand.
GTTATCTTATTATTTTATATGTTATGTAAATTATTATATACATAAACTAATATATTAATTAACTAGATAATGTAGGATAACATGTAATTATAAATAAATTAATTATATATTACATATATTTTAAATATAATCATATATAGTAGAAATGATAGGGCAGAATGTCTCACAGGGAACTGGTGCCCCATGAACATCACTTGTCCCTCCTGTATGCTCTACATGTGCACCTCTGTGTTCACATTTCCTCTTTTTCTAAGGATGCAGGCATAGTAGGTTAGGACTCATGCTCTAAGGCCTGCATCACTCTGCTTTTCATGCCCCTGTGTCCATGTTTTTTCTCACACGCACAATTCTTGCACCTCGTCCCACCAGCCCCAAAGTCTTAACCTGTTCCAGCATCAAATCTAAGTCCAAAATCTCAAATAAATATGTCCTAAGTCTTACCAAGACATGAGTGAAACTTGAGATATGATTCATTCTGAGGCAAAATTCCTCTCTAGCTGCTAACCTGTGAAACCGGACATGTTGCCTGCTCTCAAAATTCAATTATGGGACAAGCAGAGGATAGATTTTCTCATATCAAAAGAAAACAATTAAAAGGAGAGGGGGTTCATGAGTATCCAGCCATCCAAAATGCATCAGGGCCAATTCCAAAAGATGTTAGGGCTCAAGACTGACCTTCTTGGTCTCTGTCCTCCTGACCAACTGGAGCAGCAGAGGCCCTGAACTGCTCAAGGTCCTTTGATGCTTTAGAAGCATTTAATTATTTTCTTCCATGGATCCCCATCGCAAATAGGTTAGAAGTGTAGGGTTTTGGGAAAATGGATTCTTAAGCTCCACGTAAATATTTCCATTTGTCTTAAGCTCAAGGGGAGGGACAAGGGAAAGCTTTAATCACAGGGGCCTTATAATGTCTAGTAGCAAAGTCTGTCCTCTCTCCTGTTTTTCCAGCTAAGTCAATTCTTCATATATGTCTTTGTTAGAGACAATTCTCTATACTCCATGCCCAGTGGAATAGCCCCTGTGTGAACCCCCCAATTCTGTCCTCTTTTCCAGCTCAATCACAGCTTTCAAGCCTGGCAGGAGGAGTTAATTAACCTCATCACATTTTGAGGAATGGACACTTTCTTGTGTCAAATTAGGAGGAGAGAGAATCAAAATGATTTCGCATCACTCAGGTAACCATCCCAGGATGGATCATCTTTGTCCTAGTGCCTGCAGTCCACACCAACACCATGATAAGAGACCCCCTAATGAGGGGACAGGAGAAATGTTCTGGGAGATGAGCAATTGCAGTTGATACATCCAAACACTCCTTCAATTCAACTATTAGTGCCTGGTGTAAGCAACAGAAAGCCCTCCATGTATTCTGGGACATTTTGAAACCAGAGCATTTTCTCTTACCTTTTCTCAAAAGTGGATTTTTGTGAACTAAATAAGCTTCATCCAGCATGGAGTAATTGGACATCTTGTTTTCTCTCATGGCCTGAAAGGAGCTATTCTTGAGGATTAGGTCAAGTTCTTCTGGCTCTACCTTCTTACCCAGGAACTGACAGATCTTCTTCACAGTTCCTTCCGTGTCCTAAAAGAAGGAAAAACAAGGGAAAGGATATGAGAGAGAAAGGCAACAGAGAAACCAGGATGAGAAGCAGGATGAGGATGAGGAGACGGAAGAAGAAGAGAGAAACAAGACACAGAAGGGAGAAGTGATGGAGTTGGATACCACTGTGGAGTGTGGACTGTGAGGTGGCAGAACCCCCACAGCCCAGGAGGTGCATTCAAGGAACAACCCCAACCGCTTCTCCTCTCTTCCTAAAACAACTATAGTCCTTCCTCCTTGCTCCCTGTGCTACAAGTCATGTAGCTCCTGTATACTTTCCTATCCTTTGCCTAAGAGCACATAACCATCTTTCCCTTAAATTAATCTTTACCCCATGTACTAAGATTGAAGTCATTGAGAATATTGCTTATGGGCTCGGCGCCTGTGGCTCAACAGGCTAAGGCGCCAGCCACGTACACCTAAGCTGGCGGGTTCGAATGCAGCCTGGGCCCACCAAACAACAATGATGGCTGCAACCAAACAATGACCAGGTGTTGTGGCAAGCGCCTGTAGTCCCAGCTACTTGGGAGGCGGAGGCAAGAGACTCGCTTGAGCCCAGGAGTTGGAGGTTGCTGTGAGCTGTGATGCCATGGCACTCTACCCAGGTGACAGCTTGAGGCTCTGTGTCAAAAAAAAAAAAAAAG
>CAUYRH010001333.1:0-11507 GCA_963574655.1 Perodicticus potto
GGAACATTTGCTTCTGGGGTGCTTTTTTGAAGACTATCATGTTGTGATTAGATAATTTTTCACAATGAGTTTCCAATAATAGGAAAACTGTGGGCTCAGTCTCTGCTGCTGCCGTGAGCTTCTGACTGCCTCCCAGAAGGACGGATAGCTCCACTAGTTTTTGTTTGTTTGTTTGTTTTGTAGAGACAGAGTTTCACTTTATCACCCTCGGTAGAGTGTGGTGGTGTCACATAGCTCACAGCAACCGCCAACTCCTGGGCTTAGGTGATTTTCCTGCCTCAGCCTTCCGAGTAGCTGGGGCTACAGGTGCCTGACACAACTCCCAGCTATTTTTTTGTTGCTGTTTGGCTGGAGCTGGATTTGAACTTGCCACCCTTAGCATATGTGGCTGGCACCCTACTCACCGAGCCACAGGCGCCACCCCAGCTTCACTAGTGTTTACCAGGGATAGGGAGCTGTGCGTCCTCTCTCTCTTTTAAGTCTTACACAGAATCCTCTGAGGTAGGGTTCTCTATTTTCTGAATAAGAATCTCAAATCCAGTGAGAATAACTCCACCCTGCCTGGCAGGAACTTGCCTTCACTTTCTCTGTCTGCACAGAAACTTGTACGTGTGGCCTTGGGGCTGCAAGGCTGCATCCATCCCCACTGCCCAAGGACCTTGATTCTCCTTTCCCCTTTCCTCTGTCGGCAGGGCTGGAGCACAGACTGAGGAGACAGGAAGCTGAGTGCACGTGTGACTCCTGCAGAGGTCCGCCTGGCTCCTGCCTGGGAGTTCTCAAGAAAAATGCAGAACCGTGTGGCGCGGTGACTGTGGCCCCAAAGATTTGTGTTCAGGGCTTCCTTTATGAGACAGGTTCCTTGTTCCCTTCACCTAAGCACGGAAGGCTCTTGACGGCCATCATTAAGGCTGCCTTGCACACGTACAAGCAGATCTTCACGCCGCAGCCTCCGCACAACAACAGCCACCAAGTAGTCATGGCACAGCCACCGAGTATTCATGCATTTGTGTTCCAGTTCATTAAAATGAGCAGTTACAACATCAGAATAAAAGGGGAAGACGTCCATTGGAAAAGGATGAATTGTTTAAACCAATTGGGTGACAACACTTACTATTTTTAAAAGAAATGTTGACTGAAAAAGTTAAAATTTTCAAAGTTCTTAAAATGCATGATGCCTATCCCTTGCGTCTAAACCTTATTACACCGCATGCGATCTCTCGTTCCAAGAATTATTAGAGAAAAGAAAATCATGATAGAGGCAGTGGTTAACATGGTCAATAAACTGTTCTTAACTCAAAACTTCAGCCCCAAGATGGAGTGACGTGGAGGTGAAAGAGTATATTTCGCTCATTGAAGAGGAGAGAGCCTCACATTTGAGTTTGTCAACAGCACCATTTTTATTTTTAAAAGTTGTGCTAACTGACACTTATCTATATGTATCATTTAAAAAGCCCAGAGATGGATTCTCCATTTGGTTATCAGTTATTGCTTAGATTTAGAATTTATGAAACAGCATGGAAGATTGTAATGTCAAGTTTTAAAGAATTCACACTTGCCTCTCTCTCAGCCAATCTGAGCAGAGTTTCCTTGTATGGAGAATGTATTCTGATGACACACACAGGGAATGCAACGGTGACCAAGGGAAGGCCTGCCCTGGAGAAGCTGGCTGCAGGGTGACAGCTAAGCATTAGCCTGACGCTCACAGGAAGGCACCGTGTGGCAATCCAGATGCCTCCGGAAGGATGCCAGCAACTCTGCTTCTCCCAGGGAAAACAATTCCAAGTCATTCTTTGTGGCCCAAGTTCCACGTCTCGTTCACATGCATGAGTGTTTTCCTGGTGTTTCAGCTGAAGCTGGAAGCAACCCCACTTGCCAGTTTCCTGCCAGCGCTCTGCTGTGATCCAAGCCTCTCTTTGGGAAGTGGCAGGAGAGCGAGGGGGTGGAGGTGATGGACAGAGAGTTAGATGGAAGAGTAAGACTGTTTGAAATTAAAAACTTTGCCCAACTTCTCTGGCTCTGATCTTTACTAGGTGCCTTTCATGACCTGACTAGCATTTAGCATTTGTGAGCATCCTCAAAAGATCCTGTGCTGTTGGATTAATCAATTTCTCAGTTCTCATCTTATCATCTATATAACTAACAGATGATGATGATCCTTTGCTCACAAAATTGTTGACCGTTTCAGTTATATATTGCTGAGGTGAGTCTCACGGTGCATGGCTCATAAAAGGGCTGGATAAAGGATATCGTGCTAATATACAAATGTTCTTGGAATCAAAAGAAGGCAGGACCCTGAGCCTGGCTGGTGTATGGTAACACCACAGTGCTCAGGCTCTGGGTCTGCGCCGAGCCTGAGGCACATCCCAGCTTCGGAAGTGAAAAAATTCAGAATGACCAAGTAGCTGATGAGGACATACGAGTATTTTCCATCTTAACACACGCTTCTATGAAACCTGGCCACAAAACTCTACTTAATGACATTTTTATCTAAGAAAAAGAACATACAGTTAGTTTTAAACAACTAAAATCATGTCAAATGGCCAGAAAATATAATTAAAAAATTATCATTGAAAAACGCGACTGAGAAGTCTTAGGATAAAGAAGGTACATTGTAAAATAAAGCTATGACCGTTGTAAGTTTTATGTACCAAATCCTATAAAATATTATTATCACCTGCAGGCATAAAATATATAATAGCATTGATATGCATGAAATGTGAACTCTGAGAAATAGAAGAGTGGGCAGAAATACAGCAGCATCAGGCCTTAAACAACTCTAACAGTCTCTCATTGACCTAAAAGGCAAAAATGATATGTGATATTGATACTCTTAAAAACATAATTGATAAAATTACCTAATAGATATATCAGACTTTATCCCATTCCACCTAACTGTGAATACACCTGTTTTGCAGTGTCTGAGGCACACCATTAACAAACATTGACTATCTTAGGCTATAAATAACAGCTCAATAAATTCCCTCTTGAGTGGGGAGGGGGAGGAAAGAGGGGATGGGAGGTCATAGTACATAGCACACCTCTTGGGAGCGGGACACAATTATAAGAGTGACTTTATCTAACAAGTGCAACCAATGTAACCTAATTCTTTGTACCCTCAATGAATCCCAACCGATAAAAAAAAAATATGTAGAATGGATGCAGACTCTCTGGCATAATGCAATATAATTATAATTTTTAACAAATCCAAAACTATAACAACTATAGGAAATAATAATAAATAATTAAAAATAATTACAATTTTTTTTTGAGACGGAGTCTCACTTTGTCACCTTTGGTAGAGTGCCGTGGCATTGTAGCTTGTAGAAACCTCAAACTAGGGCTCAAGCTATTCTCTTGCCTTAGCTTCCCTAGTATCTGGGACTATAGGTGCCCACCACAATGCCCAGTATTTTTTTTGTTTTCGTTTTTGATTAGCAATCCAGGCCAGGTTCAAACCCACCAGCCCTGGAGCATGTGGCCGGCAACCTAACCACTGAGCTAAGGGTGCACAACCAAAAATAATTACAATTTTAGAAAAATTCTTCAGGTTTTGGTACTGGAAATATCTTAGTTTGAGCTTCTATAAAAGAATGCCATAGACTGGGTGGCTTAAAAGACAGAAATTTATTTCACACAGTCTGGGGGTGGAATTTTGAGGACAGGGTGCAATTGTGGTTAGGTTCTGCTGAGGATCTCCTTTCTGGTTCTCAGACGGTTGTATTATTACTGTATCTTCACCTGGTGGAAAGAAGAAGGAGGGAAAGCAGTCTGTCTCCTGTCTTTAGAGCACTAATCTCATTCATAAGGGTTCTATTCCTTGACCTAATCACCTCCCAAAGATCCCACCTCCTAATACCATCACATTGGGGGTTAGAATGTCAGCATATCAATTTTAGGGGGACACAAACATTCAATTCATAGCATGCAGAGAAGTAAAGTGGTCATATAAACCCCTGAAGATAATAATAAAAAAACTGAATAAAATAAAATAATCAACTCTTTTAAGATCCTGGAAACTATCCAAAAACAAATAGAAGCTAGAGGAGTTTAATTTCAAAATACCTCAAATGGAAGTGGTAAAAATTGAATTTATGGTTCATTAACACAAGAATGCTGATCAATTTCAAGACTATGGCATTAGGTGGTTGAATGAAACATGGCCTTCTTGCCAGAGGTCAGTGTTCAGAGCTGGGAAAAAAGTTGAAAATTGAAAGTGGAAATTATGACTATACAAGAATCTCGAAACAATTAAGCTCCAAATTCAGAGAACAAACTCTAAAACTCTAAGAACTAAACATACAGATGTAAGGGGTCCTGTTAAAAAGTAAAAAGGGGACAAAAAGAAATAGGTTTATAACAGATAATCTATGTGCAAATGTATCAGTGATTTTGATGTTTTCCATAACTGTATCTGTTCTCTCCACCCATCTGAAGACTGATGACAGAAAGTTAATGCTGAATGGTCTTGAAATGTCAGAGTATAGAGCCCAAATCCAGTACAGCAACTGAAAATTTGAGGGGAACCTCAAAAAGCAAAGATAACACAGAAAGGGTCAGCCTCATCTCCCCTCAAATTAATGGCTGATCATCAAATTTCACAAGCACAGTGGAGACCTTGGGGAAACCTACCAAAGGAGCAGAGGAAACTATAAGAAGAAGTATCAGCACCTGCTTACTACAGGGAGATAGAATTTGCAGTGTGAATCCAGACAAAAGGCTAATAATCCTCAGAAAAATAGGACAAATACAGAGTTATTATGACAATAATTTACATTGTTCAGTTTTCAACCAAAGATCTCTAGACAGGCAAAGAAACAAGAAAGTAGACTCATACTTAGGAAAAAAAGAAGTCAATCGATATTGACTTTAAGTGGAACCATTTGTTGGATTTAGCAAACAAATACTTCATAGCAGTTATATATATGTTCAAAGAGTTTAAAAATATGGTGAAATAATTAGAGGAAATATGCTAGTAACAAATGGATAGAGAAATATAAATAATAAAAAATATTGAGACACAAGTTCAATATGATATGAAAACTTCCTAGTTGGGTGTAACAGCACTGTGTAAAAATAGCAAAAGAATCAGTGAACTTGACAATGGATCAATAAAAATTGACACAAAGGTAAAAAATGTTAAAGAATGATGAGAACAGAACTTCAGAGACCTGTAGACAATATGAAGTGGTGCAACATACGTGTATTAGTCACTCAGGAAAGGAAAGATGGAAAGGAGCAAAAAATTAATCTCTTTGAAGAAATAATATTCTAAATTTAGCAGAAAACGTGATTTACAGATTCAAAGGTCTCGACAAACTCCATGCAGTTTAAACACACATAGAAAAATTGCTCGTAAACATACCATTGTCAAACTGATGAAAGCCAAAGATAAGGGAGTAGTTTTGAAAGCATCAAGAAACACACCACATGCAGAAGGGCAGTGACAAGATTAACAGCGGACTTCTCTTTCGAAACCATGAGGACTAGAAGACATTGGGACACGTATTCAATGTGCTGAACGAAAAAGAACAAAGAAGCAACAAAAGGGCCCCATCAATTAAGAATTTGATAACCAGTGGAGTTATACTTCAAAAATGAAGGCAAGATAAAAACCATGCTCAGATAAACAAGAGCTGAAAGAAGTCAGCACCTGCAGATGTGTGAAATAAAAAGGTCTGTGTAGATCTCAGGCTACAGGGAAGCAGCGCAAATGACTCTGATGTGCTAGAAGAATGAAGAGCACTGGACGTGTTAAGTATATGGGTACGCATAAAGTATTATTTGTATGTCTGATTTCTCTTAATTTTCTGGAAAGATATATAAGTTTGTAAAGCAAGTATGCCAGTACGAATGGATTTATAACATCTATAGATGAAATCTATAGATAGCAATATCACAAAGAGTGTGAGTGAATGCAAATTATACTATTTCAAGTTTCTTGTATTTTACCTGCAATAATTCATATTAATTCTAAGTAGTTTGATGTAAGTTTTTAGAAGCATATTGTAATCCTCAGAGCAATCACTAAGAAATAATGCAAAGACCTAGCTACAAAACCACTAGAAAAATTAACATGGAATATTAAAATATTACATGCACATATGGCAGAGAATAAAGAAGAGATGAACTAGAAAGAGATATTCAGACAAGATCATGAGAGACAAAAAAGGGGGAAAAAGCCAGATGAGACAAATTTTAAAATTATTAAAATAGTAATCGTAAACACAGCATTATCAATAACTAAAGGCAAATTAGTTGAAAATTCTTGTTGAAAGACAGCATAAAAATTCAACAATCGACTATATACGATTATAAGATTTTTACTTTGAATATAAAAACAAATAGATGGGCTCAGCGCCTGCGGCTAAAGTGGCTAAGGTGCCAGCCACGTACACCTGAGCTGGCGCGTTTGAATTCAGTCCGAACCCACCAAACAACACTGACGTCTGCAACCATAAAAAATGGCTGGACATTGTGGTGGGCGCCTGTAGTCCCAGCTACTTGGGAGGCAGAGGCAGGAGACTTACTTGAGCCCAGGAATTGGAGGTTGCTGTGAGCTGTGATGCCATAGCACTCTATCCAGGGTGACAGCTTGAGGCTCTGTCTCAAAAAAAAAAAAAAAAAATGCATTCTGAAGTATTTAGAGAGCAATCAGTATAATGTGCAATGCTTGTCCTCCAGATACATTCCCATTTGAGTGAGAACAAGATCAAGGGCACTAGCTCTAACTATTCATCCTCGGCATTAATGTTTGTACACTGCAAATGATGTTAAATGATAGCAAAAACGAAAGAGAAGTTATACGAAAGAAGAAAAATATGTATTAATCATTCATAGCCATTCACATTATAAAACATTAGGTAATCTATCTGGAATTTCTACATAGTTAACTGAAAGGAAATATTCATAGCATTAAGCTAATCCAGTGATTTAACCAGACACAGGATCAGCAACCTGGTCAAAATTGGGTTATGTGAACCACATCCAGAGGAAACACACATACAACACCCCAAAGGAACTGAAAATTATTAATTTCTTTACTATTGTGCCTCGAAAATGCCAATTCCCTATTATACAATAAAGAAAATCTTCTACCTCAGGTGGATTAAATTAAAGTCAGAAATAAATACATACATAAATAGAAAGACTTCTGGGAAACCTAGATGGATGAGGAAGTGAGCTCTGGGCCAGTGAGAAAGATTCCCCTACAGTCTATGTGTCTGTGCCCTTTCCCTCAAAGTCTTAAGTTGAAATCCTTCCCCCCAGGGTGATGGTATCAGGAGGTGGGGACTTTGGGAGGTGATTAGTTCATGAACGTTCCACCCTCACACATGAGATCAGTGTCTTTATAAAAGTGACCCCTCACCCCTTCTGCCATATGAGGTTCCAGTGACAAGAAAGCCCACTGTGAACCAAGAAGTGTGTCCTCACCACTCACCAAATCTGCCAGCACCTTGTTCTTGTACTCCCAGCCTCTGAAGCCACGAGAAACAGACATCTGTTGCATATAAGCTCCCCTGGTTTAGGGTATTTTGTTACGACAGCCCAAACAGATGAAGATAGCAACTCTTAAGGAAAATTCTCAGTTCGCGTGACTGGAGGAAACTTTAAAACCTTCTTTATTAAGTGCCATCGTAAACAAAATTAAAATGTAGCACCACAGAAAAAATGTTTCTTAAAAATATATCAGAAACAACACGAATAGGTGTTAGACACAAAGATAATCAACAAATTTAACACACACAACACACACACACCCCCAATATCTCCAAGGAAAAAAGGGTCAGGGAGATAAACAACTTGAAGTACAAAGTATCTATAAATAGCCAAATAAATAAAATCCATGCACCGGTATTTTTTTCTTGATAATTGATATCAATAGAAGGGTGTCTTTTGTACCTCTCTCTACTACCCTGTGTAGGTACCAGGAAATGATCAAATATTCAGATATGTTTAGAGGGGTGTTTACTCCAGCAAAATGTGTAACTTAAATAAATGGAAATAGTGAAAATGTCTAATAAGGAGGGTAAATCTATGTACATCTAAACACAAGTGGTTTTTAAAAATAATTTTCTCCCCAAATATTTAATGATGTAGAAAAATGCCAATAATGTGATTATTACTGAAAAAAGGATAATGTGTGTATGTACGTGTCTATATTGTGCATACACACACACATGATAAGTACCAACTTTCATAAAAGAAATAAATGTTAATATACATATAAGTAAATATTTGTGTTTAGATTTATATAAACAGATAAATGTGCTGGTTTACTCCCCTTCTAGCCTAGTGCATTCAAGCCATCCAAGAGGCACTGTGGTTTTTCAAGCTCAATTCCTGGAACTCATTGGAAAGATCAGAACCAAAAGAAGTCAAGGTCAGCTTGTCTGATTTACCTGTAGGAGGTAAATTAGAGTATAGGATACCCAGTTAGATTTGGATTTCAGATAAATAATGATTATTTTTTAGAATATCTCTGATGTTCAAGGGGACATACTTGTGCTAAAATATTATTCATTACGTAGCTTAGATTTGAATTTAACTAGGCATCCTATATTTAAAACTGGCCACTCTAACAGAGAGTGAATGTTTGAAAAGGAAAAAAATATCCACAAGGAGGAAGAGATTAGGACAAAAATGACAAGAGTCCAAAGGACATGGCTTTCCCATGCAGTTTGGGAAGGCTGGAAGGAGACCGAGCAGAGGTGGGAGGGAGGGAGGAACAGGAGAGGCCTGGGTGGGCAGTGAGCAGTGGGGACTTGAAGAAACAGAGCCAGGCATGTCAAAGGCTTTCCCATTCCCTGTCGGTTATCAGACTGGTGTTTCTTCTGAAAGTCGCATCATGCTGACCCAGGCCACAAAATAACCCACCAAAAGTTAGTGACCTGGAAAGGCAATGATTGACAAGGCCAACAGGGAAACGCCAAGGAAAAGGCTACCTCTCTTCACGTTTGTCGGCATTTCTCCACCATGGGCACCATCTACTTTGTAAAGAAGACAAACGTGGAACTTGTTTTTAAGACCTAACCTCCCACCTGCCACATGTCTGCCAGCTTTGGCGGGTGATCTCATCTGAGGGTGAGAGGTCACCTCGGGCATCCTGGCTCAGATGCCAATGCAAACCACCCTTACTGGCTCCATAAGCATCTCCTACAAGGCTTATCTTTCTGTTAGATCAAGATCTGAAGCTTGTCTTCTTGAGAAGAAATGCATCCCCCCTGGATGGGTCACAGCAAATTGAACTCCTATTCCTGCCAAGTACCTAGCATTGTGGGGTGGTCATGCTTTATTTCAGACCCTTGCTGAAGAGAAGGACCCCATAAGCCTTCTGGTCAGACTTGAGATCATTTTTTCTATACTATTCCCTGCTCCAATCTGCTGCGTCCTCTCACGTTGGCTCCATCCAACTCTCTCTTTTACCCCATAAAGTAAATGGAAAACTCTGAGAAGTGCACACACAGTGTGCCAGCAATTCCACCACATCACCTTGCTGAAGCTTCATAACAACATTTCAGGCAGGTATTACCATGTTTACCTTATAGTCCAGGCCAAGTACCTGACCCCAAGTTATCCACCTAATTAAGTCCAGGATGGCAGATGCAAATTCTACCTTGATTGAAAGGGCACCAACCCTGATACTGTCTCCACTGAGTTAACTATTATGATAGGATCTAGCAAGTATTTTTTGAATAAAAGAATGAAATTGGTTGTGTAATTCCTCCTGCTTTGTTTTTATTTCTGAGTAATGTCTTGGCTATTCAAGCTTTTTTCTGACTCCATATAAAATGATGTATTATTTTTTCAAGATCTTTAAAGTATGACAATGGAGCTTTAATAGGGATTGCATTAAAATTGTATATTGCTTTGGGTAGTATAGACATTTTGACAATGTTGATTTTTTTCCCAGCCATGAGCATGGTATGTTTTTCCATTTGCTAACATCTTCACCTATTTCTTTTCTTAGAGTTTCATAATTCTCTTTATAGAGATCTTTCACGTTCTTTGTCAGATAAACTCCCAAATATTTCATCTTCTTTGGTGCTACTGTGAATGGTATAGAGTCCTTGATTGTTTTTTCAGCTTGGCTATTGTTGGTATATATAAAGGCTACACATTTATGGGTGTTGATTTTGTATCCCGAGACATTGGCTGACGACCTGTAGAAGACTGAAACTAGACCCACACCTTTCACCCTTAACTAAGATAGACTCTCACTGGATTAAAGTTCTAAACTTAAGACATGAAACTATAAAAATACTAGAAGAAAGTGCAGGGAAAACTCTTGAAGGAATCGGCCTGGGTGAATATTTTATGAGGAGGACCCCCTGGGCAATTGAAGCTGCATCAAAAATACACTACTAGGACCTGATGAAACTAAAAAGCTTCTGCACAGCCAAGAACACAGTAAGTAGAGCAAGCAGACAGCCCTCAGAATGGAAGAAGATATTTGCAGGATATGTCTCTGACAAAGGTTTAATAACCAGAATCCACAGTGAACTCAAACGTATTAGCAAGAAAAGAACAATTGATCCCATGTCAGGCTGGGCAAGGGAGTTGAAGAGAAACTTCTCTGAAGAAGACAGGTGCACGGCCTACAGACACATGAAAAAAATGCTCATCATCCTTAGCCATCAAAGAAATGCAAATCAAAACTACTTTGAGATATCATCTAAGTCCAGTAAAACTAGCCCACATCACAAAATCCCAAAACCAGAGATATTGGCACAGATGTGGAGAAAAGAGAACACTTCTACACTGCTGATGGGAATGCAAACTAATACAGTCCTTTTGGAAAGATGTTTGGAGAATACTTAGAAATCTAAAAATAGACCTGTCATTCGATCCTATAATTCCTATACTAGGTATATATCTAGAAGACCAAAAATCTCATTATAACAAAGATATTTGAACCAGAATGTTTATTGCAGCCCAATTCATAATTGCTAAGTCATGGAAAAAACCCAAGTGCCCATCAACTCATGAATGGATTAAAAAATTGTGGTATTTGTACACCAAGGAATATTATGCAGCCGTAAAGAAAGATGGAGACTTTACTTCTTTCATGTTTACATGGATGGAGCTGGAAAATATTCTTTTTAGCAAGGTATCCCAAGAATGGAAGAAAAAGTACCCAATGTACTCAGCCCTAATATGAAACGAAGTTATACCTTTCATATGAAGGCTATAACCCAATCTCAGTACAAGTATATGGGGAAGGGGGCAAGGGAGGGGAAGGGAGGGGGAGGAAAGGTGGAGGGAAGGTCATGGGTGGGTCCACACCTAGAATGCATCTTAGAAGGGTGCAGGTGAAGTTTACTAAGTGTAGAGTATAAGAGTTTGAACACAATAACTAAGAAAATGCCATGAAGGCTAAGTTAACCAGTTCGGTGAAAATACTTCAAACTACATATGGAACCAGCACATTGTACTCCATGATTGCATTATTGTCCACAGCTATGATTTAATAAAAAAAAAAAAAAAGAATGAAATTGGTGTGTTTCAGA
>CAUYRH010001346.1:0-10908 GCA_963574655.1 Perodicticus potto
AGGAATTGGAGGTTGCTGTGAGCTGTGATGCCACAGCACTCTACCCAGGGTGACAGCTTGAGGCTCTGTCTCAATAAAATAAAATAAAATAAAATAAAATAAAATAAAATAAGAATATGATAATCCATGCCATTTTCCTCAGCAATTTCACTTTGTTGTGGTTTTTTCTGTTTGTTTTTTTTGAGACAGAGTCCCATGATGTCATTCTCCATAGTGCTGTGGCATCACAGCTCACAGCAACCTCAAACTGTTGGGCTTAACTGATTCTCTTTCTTCAACCTCCCAAGTAGCTGGGACTACAGGTGCCTGCCACAATGTTTGGCTATTTTCTTTTAGTTGTAGTTGTCATTGTGGTTTGCCAGGCCCAGGCTGTATTTGAACCCACCAGCTCCAGTGTATGTGGATGGCACCCTAGCCACCGAGCTACAGGTGCCGGACAGCAATTTCACTTTTAATACTGTTATGAAATGAATAAAACTGTGTTTCCATATTTAACATTATAGGTATAAAAGGGTTTACATTAAAAGGAATTTATGCCAGCAGTATCCACGTATTAATTCATAAGGAGATTTTTCTCATTTACCAAATATGTTGTAATGAATACGAAATGATTAACAATAAAAAAAGATCTTTGGATGAGTTGGACCCATTCTCTTCTTGGGGGAGAAATGAAAACACCCAGAAGAAAGAGCTCTTACTCGCCCTAGAGGCTGGGTTTACTTATTTTAGGGTAACCTTTATTAGCTTTGGTGAAATTGAAGGGTTGTTTTGTTTCGATCCAAACCTGCTGCTTACCCACTGTAAATGTTTAAGGCATCCTTTGGTTGGTTGCCTTTTAATCCCCAATGGTGATCCCCATATCCCCACATTGAGAACACCCCACCACCCGCTATGTTTTACCGATGAGGAAACTCGGACTCAGTTGTCCTAAATCGAGGAAGCTGGTTCATGGGGACCCAGGAGTCCATCTGCAGTTCCTGAAGTTTTCTTCTGATGCCTGGGGCTTCGGGATAATGAAGTACTATCCCAGGAGAGCCTGCCCATCGTGAGTGGAAGGGTCCATGTTAGTATATTTTCTGAGAGAGCCTTCAATTGGTCTTCCTGGAGCAGGGCTGGATTCTCAGCTTTTCCCTGAGAGAAATGTCATCAAGCCACACGCAATAAAGATGGTTCCAGTCCATGAACCCCTGTATCACTCTCTCTCCAGAGAAACCCTAACTGCCCCACTTCTATCATCCCCCGATTCAGCAGGAAGCAGTTACATAGAGTCTTGGCCCTTTTTCCCTAACAGCAGTTAGAGTTTCTACTCGGAGAGGGAGAACTGATGCAGGACATTTGGCGCCCTAGCCAGCTCGGTGGAGCTGGCGGACCTGCCGCCTCCTCCTTGGTGGTGTTGGTGCTGCGGCAACCAGCTGAAGAGCCAGCGGGCTGGATGATAGGCAAGGAGGGGGACCTCCAAAGCCCACCAGAGGCTCCAATAGCCAAAAAGGCTGGACAACTGCTGAGGAGACACCTGTGCCTTGGTGTCTCCTTCACTTTACACTTAGGCCTAAATGTGGAACTCACATTTCCTATGCCTAGGTCAATTTCATGTGAATTTCCTATGCCTCAATTCCATGAATGGGCTGTGTCCATTCATTGATATATTCATTCACCTTGCCCCTGGCGGAAGGGACTGTGTTCATTCGTTTCCTGGCCAAGGAACCCATACACCTATATATACCCTGAGACTAAAAGCCTAAAGGGGGAGATGGGGAAAGACCGGGAGAGAAAGGGAGAGAGCTTTTCTCTCCCCACTTGAGTTCTCTCTCTCTACCAGGAGCTTTAGTGTTTTCTGTAAATAAATTCTGTCTTACCACTGGGGAAAAAAAAAAAAAGAAAGAAAGAAAATGCCATGAAGGCTATGTTAAACAGTTTGCTGAAAACATTTCAGATTGTATATGAAACCAGCACATTGTACCCCTTGATTGCACTATTGTACGCAGCTGTGATTTAATAAAAAAAAAAAAAAAAAAGATCTTTGAAAATTTCATACTGCTTTTTGCATATAGTAGATATTTCCTGGAAAAAATAATAATTAAAAGAAAACAATTAGAGAATATTGGGAAATATCTACTAGAGCTCAAAAATCTGTTTGTAAGCATTATTCATGGATTTTCTGAACTGATGGCTATAAACTAAGGAACAGGAGTGAAGTAAGATTAGTAAGGACGCCATAGAGTGTGGTGAAACAAAACAACCAGAGATTTAGGTTAGTTGGTATTCTTCCACTTCTTGAAAATATAATTCTGCATATTGCCTATCTTCTCTCAATTTTATTTTATTCAATTAATAAATGCAGCAAAAAATGTTTTGCCTCCCCTTACAGGGTCCTCCACATGCTTGCTATGCGGGCTCAAAGAAAATTTATATGGAAATGTTAACAGATTTTGAAAGCTGCGTAGAGTTTTGCACGAATGAAAGTGAATATTATAACTTCAATCTTATGTATTCTTGGCGACAGGACAGATACACAAAGGAAAATAACATGTTCAGGTGCTAAGTTGGTGGGGTTAGTGGATTATTTACACAATCTATTCAAAGGGGAAAAATTTGTTTTAAATCATGTTAAGACTTCATTATGGGTCAAAAATCCTGTTATGGTGAGTATATATGTTGCGGTCAGGACTCTGGCTACCTGGGACACAAGAATGTTTCAGGATGCTATTATTTTGGACATGAACATTTGTAGCTGGAAGATTTGGTTAGGCAGATATCACTAAACAGAGCAAGAAACAAATTTATTGTCAAATTCTTATTCAACCATTTCCTGTTTGTATGATCTTGGGGGAAATTACTAGCTCTTTGAATCCAATGTTTGAAAATCTCTAAAACGGAGATATAAACAACAGTAATAATATAACTAATAAGAGAAACTAACCTCTATACCTCTCAGGCTTCTCACTTCCAAACGATGAATAACAAAAGCCGATAGTTAAATGTTGAGTGAGTTTTATACTATTGCCTTTCATTATATCATAATGATTAAAAGTATTTATGTATTATGCAAATGGAGGTCCTGTTCAAGTTCTATGTTTTGAGACAATTTGAAAAAAAAATCAAAGATTAATCTGTGCTGTAAAGTACTGCATTCTGAGTTTCTATCTGGTCATATAGGAAGGTTCTAAATGTGATAGATTACTTTAAGATAAAAAGTTTCGTTTGAAATCAATAGTTCTTTGGTTTTGATTTATTTTTGCATATTTTACATATGGAAAATAAATTTTTTATTGGTTCATTTTTTAGTGATGTATCACATTCATTTGAAAAATAAAATGGAACAGCTATTTCTTGAAATCTTCATCAGCGATCAGTAAAACATTACTTTTAAACACAAATTAAGAT
Organism: Perodicticus potto; assembly: GCA_963574655.1. Taxonomy (NCBI): domain Eukaryota; kingdom Metazoa; phylum Chordata; class Mammalia; order Primates; family Lorisidae; genus Perodicticus; species Perodicticus potto. The sequence goes on from CAUYRH010001346.1 coordinate 3,385, forward strand.
AATTTTCCACTTAACTTTAATTCTTCTGTGTTCTAACCAAGACATTATTTTCTTCAAATAATATGGAATTATTAAAAATAAAGTACATGATATCTATCAAGGTGTACTTGTGCAATCCTCAGTCATTTGCATATCTCAGCAGCCCAGCGTCAAGTGTAATGGGGAGATAAGCTCAACTTCACTCTTCTGATTGCAGATTTTGCAATTGGAAAACCATCTGGAGTGCTCTGAGTACTGAACAATGACTACTGGTCCATGCACACAGGTGCACGGCACAGAGAGGAGCAGATTGACCCACTTGGCTAATAGTGGAGAAATCTAGTGAGGAGTGAAATCCTGTTTATTTCATTTTCTAATTTTTTCAAGCTCTAGATTGCTTGAATGGATATAAGGGGCAGACTACTCTGCAACATGCTATAAAGAAACAAGTATTGAGAGGGAAATCAAATGGAAACCTGGTGAGTCAAACACCCTTGAGAATTTTCCTGTATAAGATAATATTTGTGCAGACACCAAAAATAAAATATTTAAAAGATGAGGACATATAGGCAGTCAGGCAATCCTAGAAATAATTCCCAAGATGTTTCCTCTGGCCCCAAATGTGCACTAGGGTTTAGTGATGTGTCACTCTTGATGTAGTAGGTTATTAGTCAAAGTGAATTGACTGAAGCACGAATCAACAGAAAGACAATTTCCGGAGGGGAAAATGCACATCCAAGCATTATCCATTCCGACCATTTTTGTTTTCGTTTTTTCCAGTGTTGTACAGTTACAAAATATTTGTAAAACTTTATTCCTGCTCCTCTAGGTCTCTATGTACCCTGAAGTTTATTTCCTGTTTTGTACGCTGATTGACTTTTTAAATTTATGAAGTCAGGGGATTTCCTGCCACAGTGCCATTTGTAAATAAAACAAGTACTTGCTGCTTCTATTTGTGAGCTTCTGGGCCAGAAATTTAAAGTTAGCTAAAATGCAGTCCTTGGGCTCTGAAACTAAGTCTAATTATGTTTACCAAAGAGTAGACAGTCGAGTTGCCGAGAAGGGAGTCAGAGAGGTCTTTTCAGAAGACAGTCCTTTGGGTCCTATCTTTATAAGTAAGTAAAACTCATTAGAAAGAGAAGGAGAAGATGATGCTAGGAAAACAGACTTTAAAAACACGTCCAGGCTTAAAAACTCATGATCTGTGAGGTACCATGAGACTGGACGTACTGCAAACTAAAGTAGCTGCAGCACGGGAGTGTTGAGAAAAGGCAAGAAAGAAAAACTGAAATCAGTTCAGATCACACACTAGTTGGTTACTGCTGCTGTATAAAATATGATCACAAAATTAATGGAACCATGTGAATTTATTATCTTACAATTCCGTGTTTCAGAAATGTGACAGTTTTCAAAGGCTAATCAAGGTTTTAACAGGGCTGCTTTTGTTTATTTATTTGTTTATTCTTTATTTCTTGTGGAGGCGCTAGGGGAGCCGTGCACATTTGGATTGTTGCCATGTATCAGTTTCTTGGAGGTGTAGGGCTGCAGACCTCATCAGCTCTAGACTAGGCTGCTGACTTACCTTGACTTTTCCAGTTTCAAAACCACCATTGGTGGCCCAAGTCCCGGTCAAGGTAGAATCTCGCCTGTCTCTTCTTTCGCTGCTGCATCTTTCTGAGTGAGACCTATGCCTCCTCTTCCCACATTGAAAGGACCGTCCAATTTCATCAGTTTCACTGGATGATACATGAGTTGCTAAAAAAGTTTTGAGACAGACTGCGGTATGATCCATATTTCACTTCTAAGAACCACAGCCTACAGCATCCTAATTCACTGTGCGAGTTTCAGCTTGCTGGACTTACTGGTGATGCTGGGAGGGCTTCATTTATTTCATTCCACAGTGATTTTATGTTTCTTGACTTTCCTTTATTTTTAATTTCAGGTTAACAGGGTGCATATGATTAGGTCACATAGTCTGCTTTTCCTGTTGGAGTTATACTTGTGTCCTTCCCCCCCAAAAGTGTGCTGTACACTCCCTGGGTAGGATCTTGCTCCTCTCCCTATCACCCCCTTGCCACTGGAGTTTAAACTGAGTTTGTCTTTCACATGAGCATGTCACTGTTAACCTACTAGTATCAAAATAGTACTGAGTACACGTGATGCTGTTTTTTTCATTCTTGTCATACTTTGCTTCAAAGAATGTACTCAAATCTGTCCACATTGCAGCCAAAGATACAAAGTCTCCATTTTGTTTTGTTTTGTTTTGTTTTATGGCTGAAAAAATTCCATATATCATAATTCATTAATCCTTTTATGTATTGGAGGGCACTTGGGTAGTTTCCACGTCTTTGCGATTGTGAATTGTGCTGCTATAAACATTCAAATGAAAAGGTCCTAAAGGTAAAATGTTTTTTTTCTTTGGGATAGATACCTAGTTATGAAGACGATTGACGATAATTTATTGATTTTTGTGCATCTTAAAACTTTCAGAATAACCCACTTTAGGACACTCTCCTTATCTGCAGGTCAGTTGATCTGTGTTTTAAAGTAAAATAATGACAGGTCCTAGTAATTAGGTCTTGGACATCTTTGGGGGGAGCATTACTCTGCCTACTATGGTTTACACATATCAAATTAGGTTGAAAAAAACAAAAAGGAGGATCTTTTATTTCATTTCAGATGCTTTAGTGTTCATCTGTTTATTCCTAATTTTCTTTGTACTATTTTAGCATATTACATGTTTTCTAAAAATGCCTCCACTTTGTTTAATCAGCATGTAGACATTCACACTATTTTGTAATTATTATTTTAAATGTTTATCATGTTAGTAATTATTTAGCCATTTATTTTCATTCACGTATTTTTCTTCTTTCTTCCCAGCATCTCTAGATGTTTGTTCTTGTCATTGGTCTTTTCCAAAACCTGCTGATGGTTCTGTAAGCCTTATATGTATTGTTTTCTATATTATTACTTTTTATACTTATTTTCAATATTTTATATTTTCTTTGATTTTCTCTATTGTTATTTTTTTCTAATGCCATAAAATGGTTACTAGCTTTTGTTTTCTTTGTGTTTGAGCTGCAAAATTCTATATGCTTCTTGGTATTCAAATTTTGGCATATAATTTTGGCATATAATTTGCTCTTTAACCAGGTAGTAAATTGTAAGTTGTTTTTATGTAATTTGCAGAGATTTTTTCATATCTTTTGCTATATTTTTAAAACTTAGCTTCTGTTTTTATTACATTGTGAATAGATTACATATTTGATGTGCTGTTGATTTTTGTTTTCATTGAGGAAAATAAGATATTTTGTACATTATATTAGTTTAAAGGTATTACAATTTTTTATTAAAAAGGAACGTTCATTTTCTGTTATATGTATATAGTTCTATACGTAGCTATTGGTTAAATAGTTATACCTAAATTTTTGAAATGGTATATATTTTGACTTATTTATTTTGTCCATTGCGTGATGTTGAAATGAATTAGCAAGCATAAGTTAATATTCTATTTTTGCTTTAATATTGTGGGCATGTATTTATTGTAAATGACTTAGAGGCAACTCTATCACATTTATAGATAAATTGATATATTATCTAAATATAATGATTATATTTAAAAAGAGTTTAAATAATCACAAGAAAAAGTGGCAGAACTATTCAACTGCTTTTATTAACTAGCTAAATATGATAAAAGGAAAAATGACACTTAATTTATGAAGATGAGACATTATATAATATATAACATTTTGTAAAATGTGTGTCACTGATAGATACAATAAATACGCACACTGCATGGACTTTAGGCATATCATTAATCATCTATTTAGTTTAATACATTATCAGTAATATTGTAGTAATACTTCTAAAGATCATCGTCAGAAATGAACAAAGATATAATCAAAATGCGCAAAAAGCATGAGAATTAGAAGAGAATTTTTTTTAAATGTGATTTTCTTATCTGAACAGAGAACTCAAGAGATTCATAAAATGAGAAGGTTTATCCACATGGCTGGATAAAAGATCAGCGTAAAACCACTAATTGTGTTCCTACATAGTAGCAACAATTAACTCATAAATATGACACAATAACTGATACTACTCATAACAATAATCAAAAACTAAAAATACTTAGAAATAAAAATAAAGAACTGAAATTTTATAGTGAAAATTAAAATCATTATAAATTAACAAAAATACATTTAAACAAACAGAAACACGTACCTTGTACAGGATGGATAACTATTTAATATGTTCTATATCTAACCAGTTTTATACAAAATTACACATATTATCATGAGAACCAAAGTAAGATTTCCTGCTGAGTATCTTGAGACATTTGGAAAATTGCACTTTCACATGGATTTGAAAATATTCAGATGCAGAGATAGTTGTCGACTTTGATAAAGAAAATAAGGGTAATCACACTGACAAACAGTGTGTGTTCTATAGTACTAAATTGGTACAAGAACAAGGAATTTGACTAAGATAAAACAGAATGGAAAGAAATGTGTGTGTGTGTGAGAGAGAGAGGGAATGAGAAATGGTTTATCACAAACAGGGAATGACTGTGCTATTTAGTAAGCTTTGTGTAGAAAAAGACCAACCCCTCTGCAGAGACTATTTGTAGCTGTGCCACCACTTTATTCCAAGTAACGCTCCACTTGACATGTATTAATGCCATTAAGAAGCAAGAAAAAATAAGTATAAAAATGATAGAAAACAACTGGGAAAAATGTTTTATCACCAAGTGATGGGAACAACTTAAGTGTGATCTAGAAAGCACAAACAACATAATGAAAGGACAAATTTGCTCCCACAAATGAAAAATTTAAACAAAAATTGTCTTCGGTGGCAGTTTTTATAACCTAAGTCACCAGCAAGAAATATTTCTAAATATCTTATGATTATTAGTATCTAAAACTAAGTAAAGATTAAGAATATAAATTTTAAAATGTTCTAATTAATGAACCAAAAAGCACAACTATTTTGATAGTAAAAATATTACATTTGGCAAAAGGATAAACAGAAAGTTTATCAACATTGTAGACAAAATAGCTGTGCAAATTCCTAAGTAATCAGGAATAAAGTGCAAGTTAAACTATCAGAGGGATAAAAAATGTGGATATAACCTACTGGTGATAAACACTATGAAGAAAAGGAATCCCTGTCAGCATTTAGAGAAACTGAATATGATTCTGGTGTTGTATTTCTGAGTATTGTGCTTTCAAAAGGGAGAAAATTTCTCAAAGGACCTGAAAAGACACGAATGGTTTGTTTGGTGTAGTTGGGTGTCTGTCTCTAGACGTGCAGATAGCACATGGGTAAGTCCTACCGACAGCTAAGAGCAGTGAGGAGGAAGGGACTAAAGATACGCAGTGCCAAGGACAGATCTGCAATTCTAGGGATGAATGAGAACACTAGCAAGCAGATTTAAAGGTTTAGGGTAATTTACCATTTTGGTAAATTAATATATTCACAAAACAATAACCCATAGTTTATAACAATTTATGAGGATTAAAAACATAGATTGAACATGTTAGATTGATATTTACAGAAGAGAGGGACAATGGGTATAAAGAGAAAGGAAAATAATATAGGAACTGATCTATCTTATATTAGAAAATCCCATAGGCCGGGTGCAGCGGTGCATGCCTCTAATCCTAGCACTCTGGGAGGCCAAGGAGGTTGGATTGCTTGAGCTCAGGAGTTCAAGACAAGCCTGAGCAAGAGTGATATCCAGTCTCTAAAAACAGCCAAGTGTGTGGCAGACTCCTGTAGTCCCAGCTACTTGGGAGGCTGAGGCAGGAGGATCACTTGAGCCCAAGAGTTTGAGGTTGCTGTGAGCTATGATGTCACAGCACCCTACCAGGGATGACAAGGTAAGAGTTGGTCTTAAAATAAACAAACAAAGTCCCATAGGTGGCTTCAACTAATAATGTTCCTTTTTTATTCTAATGTAAACTAAATCTAGGTAGGGCTAAGTCTGTCCAGTAGCTACCAGTATTAGCAACCCATCAAATTCTTTCCATGTTGTGCATGTAACTATAGACATCATGCCTGCAACTTATGTTCATTGACTTCCAGGTCTGGCAGCTGCATTTCTTCTGGGAAGAAATTGCCAAACACAAGCAGGCAATGCCAACTGTCTGTCTCTTTCTAACTTTTTCCCCATTTGGTCCATTCACAATCTTTTGATTACATCATTTTAAACAAAATTAGGTTATGTATCCACTATAAGGAGCAAGGAGACCAGGAAAATCAAATATTTAGACTTTAATTTCATATAATAGAGAAGATATAGAAGATGGCATTGCAAATGTGGGGCAATACAGAGCTCATGTATGCATAAGCCTAATGGCCTACGAATTTTAATGCCTACAGCATATGATAGTAACTAAATTTATTAAAATAATGATAAAATGTTTCAGTATAAAAGGTAATAGGAGTCATATGTGATTCCTGAAAATAAGTAATAAAAGAATGAAAATGGTATTTCAGAAAGATCAACATAAGTTGTGGGATGTGTTGTAAAGGGGTAAAGTAGAAACAGAAAAATAAGAGTAGGAAAAGTTTTATAGTATAGTATAAGTTCATGGACAATCTAACCCCACTTACTTGTTTCATGATGCTCATAAAATCTTTCTGAGTCTTATTTTATATATCTGGAAATTAGGGGTAATGATACAGATTTCTGTGGAAGGTAAGTGAAGCAATTGCCTTATGTATGAAACTTAAGTGAAATTGCCCAGGCCTAGGAAAGGAGAATGCCTGTCCAGTCCTGAGTGGGGGAACCTCGTATCAATAGGCCACATTAGGATGGTTTGGTCAACAATGAACTGCATATGCAATGGATGGTGAGTGGTCTCATAAGATTAGAAAACCATTCTTCTGCTTACCTTTTCTATGTTTAATATGTTCAGATACACAAATACATACCATTGTTTTAAAGTTGTCCACAGCATTCAGTACAGTAGCATGCTGTACAAGTTTGTAGCCTAGGAGCAATGGGCTGTTAGGCTATGTGTGCAACAGGCAATACTATCTAGGTTTCTGTACATATACTCTATATTGTTTGTACAATAATAAAATTGCCGGCTCAGCGCCTGTGGCTCAACGGGCTAAGGCGCCAGCCACGTACACCTGAGCTGGCGGGTTCGAATCCAGCCCCCGCCCGCCAAACAACAACAGTTGCAACCAAAAAATGGCCAGGCGTTGTGGCGGGCACCTGTAGTCCCAGCTACTTGGGAGGCAGAGGCAGGAGACTCACTTGAGCCCAGGAATTGGAGGTTGCTGTGAGCTGTGATGCCACGGCACTCTGTCCAGGGTGACAGTTTGAGGCTCTGTCTCAAAAATAAATAAATAAATAAATAAATAAACAAAATTGCCTAACAATGCATTCCTCTCATCATCAAGTGTGACTTACTAAAAGATGCAAAAATATAGTTAGTATGCATATGATCTAGTATTTTTGATCACACAATATGGTGACAATAGCTGACATTAATTTATGATATATTTTAAAATAACTAACAAAATGGAGTT